>JAEMOT010000883.1:0-25237 GCA_019297695.1 Apostasia ramifera
TGCCTAACGCAACCCTCCGCGTTTCTCATCCGGGACTTGGGACCCGGCAACGGCGCGTTTGTTATCCACACTACTTTGTGATATATATATATTTTTTTTATTAGAATTTGTGTAGAATGATTAAAAAAATTTATTTATTATTATTATTATTATTATTATTATTTTTTAAACTAGTACTATTTTGATTTTGATTTTGATTCTCACGCCAAACAGGGCCTTAGGCTCTAGAATTGCATTGTAAAGTCCTTAGTGCCAATTTGATTGGCTTTAGATGATTTTAGCTTTGAATAATTCTAGAGGTATTTGATGCATCTAATTCACTCAATAATTTATTTTAAAATTAATAAATTTGTATGTAGCTTCTTCTAACTCAGTGAGAAGAGAGCTTGCTCGGAATCAAGAGATCTCAATTTTGAATTCATATCACCATAACTCGGGTGGGAAGAATTCTGATATTTTGAGGGGAAAAATCAAATAATAATAATAATTTTCAAAAATAATTAAATCAGATGTTAAAATTTTAAAAATATAAATCTAAATATTATTATACTTTAAATTCAGAAATTTGAGTATAATTTATACTCCACCTCTGTTTAGTTGGAGGAAAAAAAATAATTTGAAAATTTTTTCTGAAAAATTTTAGAAAAATATGTATAATATGAAATAAAGTGAGTTAGTTATATTAAAAATTGTGTTGAATTTTTAAAATAAATTTAAGATTTTATTTATAATTAAAATAAATTATTATTTTTAGTCAGTTCACTTGTGAGTGAGTGAGCCTGAGAAAAATTGGAATAATAATGAAAAGTAAAAATGAAATTTAGTCAACTAAGTGCAATAATTATTTTTATATTTTAATTGGATTTATTAAAATATATTAAAAAATTTATGGACCTACATGAAAATAAAATTGCCAAAAGGACCTAGTTTAATCAATTCAAAAACTATGAACATTTCCTTCTAAAAAAGCTGAGCCTTTTCCTTTGTCAGCTATTATTCTACAGTTATTTTTTTGTCTTCTTTCGTTTGACCTCCGGCTCGGCGGCTCCTCATGATTCGTAGGGCTCCCATCGCTCTCCCTTCAGCCTTCACAGGGACAGCAGATAGTAGTTAGGGAGAAGAATGGCGACCGTCGATCATCCCTACGTTCCCAGAGATCTACAGCTCCCAGGTTATGTACCCCTCGCCTTCTCCCAGTTCGACATCGTCGTGCCCTATGTCTCCGCCTCCGTCTTAGTCGTCGCCGCCATCTGGATTTTATCAGGTTCTCTCTCTCTCACTTGCTCAGGTGTGCTAAAACTATGTTTGGATGAATGGGACTTCAAATGTACTCAAGCTATGTTTGGATTAAAGGAAAGTCTAGGTTTGACTGGAGCCAGCAAAGAGGGATTACCGATTTGGGCCCCTTTACCGTGTAGTTGTCTTTTCTTTCGTCAATACATATATTGACGTATTTATTTATTTAAAGAGTAAAAAAACAGTTAATGTTTGTGAATTCCTACATTTTTGATCGTTCCTCTAGTAGTTAGGCTTGCTCTTAATTGGTGTTAGACTTAGTGGCCTCAGTTATAGTTGGTTTTTGTCCACTCAGTTTTTATTCTGAGGTGATTCCTGCGAAATTCTTACGTGCATCGAGTATTTGTTGCGCTTCTGCTTGTGTTTATTATTGGTCAAACCAGTACTGTTCATTGATTGTTCTTCTAGGCAAATAATCGATAATGACAGGTTTGTGCTTTTGCATATTCTTATTACATCTATCGTCAGTCAACTTTGGAGGTACCTTTTGGCATTGGTTGATTTTTGAAATTACAAGGTTGCAATAGTGATAATCCAAGCGTATTGGAGACTTGCTAGAAACAGGAGAAATGGTATTTCTAACTTGTTTATGTAAGAAAAATGGAACTGATAGAGCACTAAATAGGTGTATAACTATGTCAGGTTGGTTAAAATTAAGTTCCAACATCTAGAACTTGCATCAAATGTAATGTAATATTCTCTGCAATAGGCAGTTGGATGATTTATGGAGGCCCCAAAATACTATGAGACCAAGTGCTTCTTTATTTCACACAATGTGAATGCTACGTGTTATGTTGATTTTTTAACATACTATGATTTTTTTTAATGTGGAAATGATGCCTTTCTCGAATGGCACTATCTCTCAGGATGGTGTAACGGTACCAACAACCTCCAAGGATTTTCTAAGTGAAGGCAAGCTCCTATAAAGTAAATCATTCTAGCAGCTGTGGAAGCTTCAAACGGAGAAGTTTAGTCACTTCCATGGATCGATAGTTAGCTACAGTGGAGTATAAATATCTTAATTCCACCTATGAGAGAGACAAGTTTTAGTCACCTCAACTCACATGAAAGAACATAGTAGGCTAGAGAGGGAACGGTGCCTTGTAACCCTTTTAAGCCTATCTCATGTAATTCCTCGCCTTTGTAACTTAACAATTTAAATCACTTATGAGTGTTGTCGTTTTTGCTAATTCCGCATCTAAATTTCCCTGTAACTCTCCTAAGCCTATCTTGTGTAATTAATTCCTCAACTTTGTAAATTAGCAAGTTAAATCGCTTACGAGCATTATGATTTTTGCTAGTCAAAGGGTTTTCCACATCTAAAGTGTGGTGTTTTCTTTTCGTTGCCTACTCTTCATATTTTCTCTCACATCCTTCTTTTTTTTTTCTTTTCTATACCTCTTTATCGCCTATGACAGGTCAACGGATCCCTTTGATTGGTAATCTTTAGGAGTGAGATTAGTATTTCATTGAAGTTCACCGATTTTAGGCTAACATCTTTTAGTGATTTCATGGAAGAAGCTTTTAAAATGCTATAGAATTGGAGGATGATCAGTAGGCATGATCAACGGCCCTAGCATCGGGTCAAAGGGGTTGGCCCTCACTTGTTTCTCCACTAGGATGAGGAAGACCCAACTATCCCTTTTCCTTATCAAGATCCTCCCATAGTCCACGAGGAACACCCGGTGCCTTCTCAGGTCCCAAGACATCTAGATGACATGATTCTCGTAGTACACCAACATAGTTCCTCTTTTAGGAGATGCCTCACCATTACTACTGTAGTTCCAGGGGCAAAAGCCAAAGATTGACAAGCTTAAGAATTCCATGATGATAGGCTAGAGAGGGCATTGGCCGATCTAGTTTAGACTTTAGTGTCCAGGATGGCGAATGGAGACTCCTTTAGCCTCCCCATATTGGAAGAACCACAACACCAAGATAATGATCTGGAAGCTAGCTCCCACTTGTGAACTAACTACTGTTCGGCATGATATACATTTTTCCCCTCTGTTGAACTCAATAATAACAATTTCCAATAACTTTGATCCTAAAACTATTTTTCCATTCTTTTGGGTGGGTAATAAAACTGTAATTTAAGCTAAACTAAACTAACCAAATTTATTGAGTTAAGTTATGTTTACATTCAATTTTAATAATGCACTAGGAATGTCTATTTGATGAGATACTTTTATGAGCAGTTTCTGTCTCCAATGTTAGTTAATTGTAAGCATATTCTTCATTAAACGATTATCTACTAGATTCTGTAATATTCGTTTCTTATGATCCTTTTACTTGTGATTCATTGTGGCTACATTCTTTGGAAAGTACACTCTTGCCTCCCTATTCAAGTGTGACGTGAATTATTTGTTCAGATTAAGGCCATGCATGCTTTGCCAGCCAAACTGTACTTAATTAATCTGCTTGTTTTGTTGATATTTTCTCTTTTTGCTATGATGATGTTCAATAAACTGGATTATTCCCTGAATTCTTCCTCTACTTTAGGGTATTTCCCCAAGCTGTCGAAGGTGGATAGGGTGCTGATGTGCTGGTGGGTATTTACGGGATTTACTCACATTATAGTTGAAGGGTATTTTGCTTTTGTTCCAGATTTCTTCAGGAGGAAAAGTCCCTTTTATCTGTCTGAAGTGTGTAAGTTTGTTTTATGAGGACATTATTATGCAATATTTTGTTAATATTGAAATCAGAACATCTGTTTATCTGATTGGGCCTTCATGTTTATGTCTTTGTTTATTCAATTCATAGGGAAAGAATATAGCAAGGGTGACTCAAGGTATGTAGGTAGAAATTCAGCAATTGTTTCAGTAGAAGGATTCACTGCAGCAATAGAGGGTCCAGCTTCACTTCTTGCTGTGTAAGATCTTTAACATTTTAAAATGCTGTACTGTTAATGAAGCCTGCTGAACCTACCCTATCCTTTCAAGTTCAATGTCGGCAGTCAGGTTATATTCGAGTAAATTGGTAGGTAGTCCTAGTAACTCTACTATGGTCTGCATGTCTGTTTCAAAACGAGTTGTCTTAGGAAAAATTGTCATAAGATATGCATTCCTAATCCCGATATCTAAAATTGGTCTTTGCCTTACTAGCTTTTTGTCACGTTCAACTTTAGCAGGCGACACCTACAGGTGAGGATCTTCTGGAGGACCTTAATTGTCTTGGCTTACTCATTTAACTTTAATAACAATGACTAGGCCCTGTATAATTGAATCATGGAATATTAGATTAGGCTTCTTCAGTATTCTTCAATAAGGTAACCTATAAATTTAATCATGAACTATCAGTAATGCTACTTGTGTTGTCAGCATCTTTTTAATACAAATTTTACCAGACTTGATTGAGCAAAAATTGAAAACTTGTGTGAGAGAATCTTCAAAAATGTGATGAAATATGCGGAGTTTCCCATACCCAAATTACTACTTGTGTTATCAGCTTCTTTATAATATAAATTTTACCAGACTTGATTGAACAAAAATTGAAAACTTGTGTGAGAGAATCTTCAAAAATGTGATGAAATATGTGGAGTTTCCCATACCCAAATTACATTTCATTGCCTACATGATTTAATGTTAGATGATAAAAAACATTCAATATTGCCCTATGATGTTTTGGCAAGATCGAATGAAAACGGGCCTAGGCTTAACATGGATGGAAAAAAAAAGCTTGGTACAAAAAACCATGGATGAGGTCATGAGGTGTCCTCTCAAGGATGCGCTCAAGGTAGAAGATTCAAGCTTGTATAGATTAGAATGGCTCTTGAGTAACTGTATAACAGTAAAATTCAATTCAATCCTAAATAACTGTATGACAATGTAGTTTGCTTAAAGATTATCTCTGTAGAAACTAACACCTCCATAATATTTAGGGTTCCCTTCTACGCTTGTACGCCAAGTTTCTTTATTTTCTAAATTCAGTAAGCTATTTAAAACAATTTTGGGAAATCAATATTTAAAACTATGGAACAAATGGTCCTTTCTAGTTGATTGGATGGTCTATTCAACAGAAATTCACATGAATAAAGAACACTACATGGAACGAATGGTCCAGTCGATTAAATGAATGGTCTGATCATGATAGATTAGTTTAGAATGAATTGATCAATTTGTATGATCTTTTTATGGAAACTCGAGCCACTGTATTCTGATTAGTTCAATTAGTTTGTTTGATCCTTATATAAAAACATAAACAACTATTTTCTGGATAGCTCGAACGATTGCGTGATCGAACGTTCTATATATATATATTAAAAAAATATGAATGGTTTTTTTTTTCTTTTTGCAAAGTTTCAACCAATAGTTCTAATAGGATTTCGAGTTCTCATGAAAATGTGAGCTGGAAATGTAGGCATGATGAGGTTGCCTTCTCGATGAAAACTATACTAAAACTGTTGAATGTGATATGGTTTTCATCCCCACTTGTGAAAATAGTTGAAAACAGCCCAAACTTTGGTAGAGTTCACATGTTCCTGTACTAGTATGTTCATTAAGATTGAAGATAGGAACTGAATTGAGCGCATCCACAACTAATGTTTGCCGTAAATATTAATTTATTCAGTAGGGTACTTAGAAATGAAAACCATTATGAAAACCGTATGCATCTATCAAGTTTACTTTAGTATTTAAGCATTCCATTACACAAAAATGTAAATAGAGATTAAACGATAAGTAGAGAGGCTAAAATATCATTTGAAGTTGAATTATAGGTTCTTAATATGCTAGAAACTTAAATGAGCAAAACAATGGACAAGTGACAACAAGATAGCAAATCAATAGAAGGTAAAGAAAAATAATGAAAACAAGGGAAAATTGATAGATAAATAAGAAACATAGCTAGGACTCAAATTACAACCGGGCTATCCCCTTGAATGGTGCTTCAGACTCGGCATATTTCCATTTATATCCTTCTTGCTCTCAATTTCATGCATCTACGACCTATCCAGTATAATGATCACACAAGCCTCAGTGACTAACAAAGAAAACCAGGTTTTCTATTAAGTTTCTTGCAAATCAGTAAACAGAGCTAAGCAATGCTCAATCTATCTATTTCCCTTTCTCTTCTAAAACTTGTGATCTTTGGTCAGGAACCATCCCCTTAAATAAGTGGTCTACATTTATGAATACACAGCTAGACATTCATCAATCCAGAGTGGCTGAACTTATGATTGGATCTGAGTGGGAGTGGCTAACAATTGACTAGCTTTTTGGTGAGGAGTTGAAGTGAAGAGTGAAACTTTGGGAGGAAATAAATTGTTATGGGCCGAAACAAACTCCTCTAAAATTCTCAAAACTGCTTTATTTGTCAAGCACTTTGAGGAGGCTACTTGAAAAGGGTATGAGTAGGAAAATAGAAGATTCACAATCACGCATTTTTGATTTTGTATGGAGGCTCCATGAAGATGTTGTTCCCACCTACTCTAGGCTTCATAGAAGAGGATTAACTGCTCCCAATTTGTGCCCTTGGAGTTGCAACAGAGAGGAAAATCTTTACCATATTAGTAAGGAGTGTACATTGTATAGAGGTTAGAAGAGCTCTTGGCAAGGAACACTCTCGTTTGCCTGCTTCAACCTTTTGGGTACATATGTTAGAGATGATGGCTAACATGGCAAAGTGGAACAAGAAGATAAAATGTTGTGAAAACAGAGTTCAAAACATTTTGGGCTTTCTTTTTTGCTTCCATGCGTGTAAAATCTCATATATGCCAAGAATTATGAACCGTGATATTAGTTATAGAACTTGTAGCCATATTTGGAGATTTTGTCTGGGAGAGAGGAATGCCAGAAGAATTTGAATTGTTGTGGATTACTCTCTCTACGCTCTCTGGTTTTCAGTTGCTTCCATATAAGCTAGAGTTTTGTGGGGGGTAAAAAGAGTCATTTTCCTATTGCAGTTTCACACTCCTCCCTATACACATTCTCATGTAATAGTATCTTCATTTTCTTTTTCCTTTTAGCCTTAGCTAGACCTATTGCATTCTCTGGTGGAGCTTAATCGTAACCTTATGAGGATTAGAATTTAGGGATAGGGCTTTCCTTAATGAGAGGAAAAGGTTAGTGTAAAAGTAAGGTCCTACACTATATAAGAAAAGACATGTAATAATGCTTGTCTTGCAGTTTTGTAGAGGATATGATAGTGAATCTCGAAGCGGAGGAGCTCGGGGGTGGAGTACGAAGGATTTGCCGAACTACCTAAAATTGCTTTGTGTAGCTTCTTTTACATTAAAGTTGCACTTTAATTTAACTATCATTTGATGAATCTCCAGTTGACACCTTTTTTTCCATATGCCGAGAACTTTGCGACATGTAAATAGTTGACTCAAGGGAAGAGAAACATTTAAAGGCCTTTAGCATATTTTTTGCAAAACTCTTGAAACTTTATCATATTTTTGTTCAGGATTATTACAGTTGGGCATGTTTGTTTGTAAGATTAAATTTAACAAGATTAAAATTAAATTTAGATAAAGATATTTTTTTATTAAAAGTTGTGAATAATGTGAAATAAAGTTAGTTATTATGTTGAGATATGTGAGGGATGTGAGGGATGTGGTATAAAGTTAGTTATTATATTGGGATATGTGAGAGATGTGATATAAGTTAGTTATTATTTTAGTAATGTGTGTAGGATGTGAAATAAAGTTAATTTTTAATATTAAATTTTATGTGTGATGTGATATGCTTTATTAAAATTAAATCAGTTTAATTTTTAACGGCCAAACAAACGGGGCCTTAATGTTTTAAAATACAAGGTGGTCTTGAGATGGAAATGAATGCCAATAATGTGATTCTACAAGTTCTCTTATGAATATATAGAAGATTTCATGTGGAGCTTTATTTCCCATTGCCTTCATACCATTTACCAACAAGCTGTATTGTAGGATAAATTGCTTTCATAAGCATAATTGTGTAGGAGGGTACTTTCTTTATGCTGAATTGTTTCTGTTGCAGTAGAATAGGTGGTTCACCTCCGTAAGTTAATAGGAGCTAAATTGATGTCTATATAAATGATGTCTGAGATCACTGTACTTCAAAAGAAGGCCTCTGTATTCATGAAATTTCCACTTATTAGCTTCATGCCATAAATTATATCCTAAAATTGCTAGATATGCCCTTTTTAAAAGTCACAAAAGCATGTTTATGAGTTAATCCAGGATTTCGAAAAACCAGTAAATAACGAGGGAACCATTTCCTGAAAAAATTTGCTTGCATACGTTTCAGGTAACTATTCATTCTCTTTTGTCCTCTCATATCATTCATCTTTGGCAGATATGCAATTGCATCAAGAAAGCCATACTGCCACATTCTTCAGTTCGCCATCAGCCTGGGCCAGCTTTATGGATGTGTGATTTACTTCGCCACAGCAATTTTGGATGGAGATAACTTCTCTACAAGTCCATATTACTACTGGGCATACTACATTGGAGCGAACAGCTCCTGGGTTGTCATCCCAACACTCATCTCAATCAGAAGCTGGAAGAAGATAGCTGCAGCATTCGAAGCCGAGAATAAGAGAAAGATTAGTTAAGGCCTGACTGGCCTGCTTGAACTTTCTGTTTGTCAGACCACAACAAGCTTTTGCATGGGCCATGAAATTCTTCTTGTGGTAGCATTCCCGAACTTTAAGTACACTTTTAGTTTATGTTTTCTCTTATTGGTCATTCATTGTCGTACCAAAACTGTTATTTACTTGACGTTTATGTTAGAATAATTATACCTCTTGATGGGATATCTTAATAATCCATGGATCAGATTAGGCTGTGTTAAAATGTCATTGATGGACTAGATTGTTGTAGATTTTTAGTTTTTAAGAAACAAATTTGCTTGGATTGGTTTATTTTCACATTGCTTAATTTTATTTTATTGTGTGTCATGATAAAGTCTCAAGAGAAGTACTTTGGAGAGTTTTAGAAAAAAAAGGGATTTGCACTGCTTATATTCAAGTTATTAAAGACATGTATGAAAGAGTTGTTACTTGTGTTCGGACATAAGGAGGTTTGACTAAGGATTTTCCTATTACAGTTGGATTACACCAAGGCTCGGCTTTAAGTCCGTATCTTTTTGCTTTAATTATAGAAGTCATGACTGGACATATCCAAGATGAAGTGCCTTGGTGTATGCTCTTCACAGATGATATTGTCTTTGTTGAGAAAACTAAAGATGGAGCTAAAGCGAAACTAGAGCTTTGGAGGAATGCTCTAGAATCTAAAGGTTTCCATCTCAGTAGATCAAAAACTGAATATATGGAGTGCACATTTAGTCAAAAAAGAAATACTTATATTGGAGATGTGAAAATTGGTGATCAAATTGTCAAGAAGAGTGAGCGCTTTAGATACTTTGGATCAATCATACAAAATGATGGTGAAATAGATAATGACGTTATTAGCAGGATTCAAGCAGGATGGGTAAAATGGAGAAATGCTTCTAGTGTGTTGTGCGATAGAAAAATATCATCCAGAATCAAGAGTAAATTTTATAAAACTGTAGTAAGACCAGCGATGATATATGGTGCAGAATGCTGGCCTGCAAAGAGAAAACATACAAATAAAATAAATATTGCAGAAATGAGGATGTTAAGGTGGATATGTGGATATACACGAAAGGATAGAATGAGAAATGAGTATATCCGAAAGAAAGTTGGTGTTGCACCAATTGAGGATAAACTTAGAGAAAGTCGGCTTATTAGATGGTTTGGATATCTAAATCGTAGGCCGATTGAAGCTCCAGTTAGAAAAATTGAGTTATTGGATTTTGCCCATGTACAAAGAGGAAGAGGGAGACCAAAGAAGACATGGCAAGAAACTATAAGGAGTGATCTTAGTTACTTAGACTTAGATAAGAATTTGGTAACTGATAGGGCGCAATGGAAATAAAGGATTCATGTAGCCGATCCCACCTAGTGGGATTAAGGCTTGGTTGTTGTTGTTGTTGTTGTGAGTCATGAAAATCTGAGTTCCAGTAAGATCCGCAACTAGTGGAGTCAATGTCAATATTTCGGAAGGAAAAAGTAGTGAATATAAGGTGAGTTCTCAGGTCTTCAGACATCGTCATCAGGAAATCATAATCTTAATTGTTAAATTCTTGAATTCTTATTGCGGAATCGTTGATTCTTTGTAAATCAAGTTTTCCTTCACCTTTTTGCTAGCAAGCACAAGTTCATCAACTCATCAGTCTTTATTATACAAACTAGGTAGCTTTAGTTTACTCTCACATGCAATTAAATATTTACTATTTAAAAATAGCAATTAGGTTATTCTAGTTTGTTTTCATTTGTACTTTTTTTTATTGTGATTGTCAAATGCACAATTTCAAAGTTTTAGGACTGTTTTGCTTAATTTATAAACAGTAGAACTTAATTGCACGTAAGAGCAAACTAAAGTATGGTTGCTATTTACCATCACTAAACTTGTTTCATTAATTATTCTTGTGACAGTGGAATTTTTCCTTATTTACTGCTGAGAAACTCTTATTTTTTACTTCTCTACATGTGTTTTCTGTGCTTCAACTTGAATATCCAGTCTCTTCAATCCTAAATATCTGAATAAAGTTATAACTTCTTCTCCTATTTGAAATCAACATTGATTGATTGATTTCAAATTGAGATTGCTATCATATTTGAACTGAAAGATCATGACTTAAAGCTAGCTATTTAAGTTTATTATTGCTGGAGTTAATTTAAATGAATCTAATTTTATTTCTTAGAGCCTGGATTTGATTTATCCAAATTAACATGTTTTATTACTTTTATTCTGCATTAGTTTTTGTATCAGAGAGTATAACTGGGTTAAGGCTTTTTATGGTCTCATATTTCATATTTTGCATGTTTTTTCATATCTGAATTATATTTGTTACCACATTCTAATTGATGTCACCTACATGAGCTTTAAACTTATAACGAAATCTGAACGGAGAGCTTTCTTAGACGACATTATAGTTAGTTCCGGCCCTATATAAGCTGCTAGGTTGGACAGCATAGGTCAACCTAGAGTGCTCCATCCTTCTATAACGAGCTACGGGGCGATTCGGATTTTGAAACACACAATTTGATTGTTAGTTTGATCATAATGTCTTGATCTTGGTTGAAAATAACGACTTGATCCTTGCTCCATACCTATAGACTTACTTCCACTAAATATGCACTTCTTTGATATCACTGCTTGTTCTCTTTCGAGGGAAAATAAGGTTTGAGTGTTCTCTTGATTCGTATCGAGGAGAGGATACCTTCCTTACCCATTCGATTTACATAATAGAACATGCTTTAGGAAAGGAAAAATGAGAAATATGAGAAAGTAATCAAAAACATATAAAGCAATCAATCCTACAGCAGAATGAGGTAATTGCAAGTCCTTTCTGTATAGATGGGAGTATATCTTCTAACAAGTTATCTAGGATTGAGAATTTTAGACATGATATTCTATTACATGTTGCTCTACTATTTGATGATGATAATGATGATGTTGAGCCATCCTTTGCTATTATTATTTTCATTCCATATTGACCTACAAGTTTCATATTTTATTTTAGAGTAACTTACTGATAGATAGTATATTTATAATTGCAATTTAGTCCACATTTTTTAAGATCTTTTATTTGGATCTCTAGTTAAAATTATAGAAACTTATTAAGTCCCTATTTTAAATTGTAGAAACCTAAGTGAGTGATTTAGAAAAAAGAGAGTTCATAGCAATTAAGTCCCTCAAGTTTAGGTTTATGTACATTTAGATCCCTCTAATTTCTAAATTAACCAAGTAGGTCATTTAATTTAAGGTAATGATCAAATAGGTCCTTTAACACTAATAAAAAAACTCAATCAAGGATAATTTTTTTAATGAATTGATTAATTTGATTAATTTAAAGATTAAATTAATATTTTAAATAAAAGTTAAAATTCAAATTGATCTATTAATTAGAAAAATATTTTAAGTATTTTAATTAATATCGAATAATTTATTTGTATTTTACTTCAAATCATAAAATTTATTTGGTTAATTTAAAAATTAAAAATATCTAATTACACGTAGGCTCAACTTTAAAAATATAAATTAAAGTATAATTATAAATAAATTGCAAGAGCTTGTCATTAATTTACTCTTTTTTTTATTTATATTATTTAAAATACTTTCTTCTAAAAACTAAATTTTTATCTGGGTATTTAGCAAAATTCTCTTCCCCACATCTTGGTCTAAGGACAGAGGGAATGGCTTAATATTTACCTTTAAACATAATGACAAAAGAATTGCTTTTAAAGATTGATTAAGTTTGAGAACTAAAGTGAAAAGGTTTCAAAACATGTGAACTGAAAGGCAGATACCTACTTACTTCCACATTACCTTGCTAGCTCACTTTAACTCGGAATTCAAAAAAAAAAAAAATTCGCTCGAACTCAACTTGAAGCTAGTACCAGCCTTAGTATACCAATCGAGACATTTAAGGAAAATGTCGACAGATTTTAGATCGATTGCACATAATTTCAAGTTTCGATTTATATGGACAGAAACTAAACATTACACATGCTAAAGATTTTTAGTCTCCATCTTTCATTTCAAGCAGATTATAAGAAAAAACCTGGATGCATCAGGAAAGCTGTTGCATAATCTTAAATTACAATGCACATTGAATCTGTGATTTCAGGTTTTACTGAAGTGGTGTTTTTTAATCTGAAATAAAAGCTACAATTTAGGCTGCTAATCAAAATTACATCAATTTCTTTTATATAAAAAGTAGCAATCCTAATAACATAGAGATCTAAAGTGAAAAATGGCTGCAGAAGTTGTTTCTCACACTAGTTGGATCCCACATGACTCTTTGTTTGTCGTGATTAGTTTTAACTCGACTTAAATTAACTCTCCATATCACTTTATACATAAAGTTTAATAACTTCAATATAAAAATTTATCTTATTTTTCATTCTACATAAAGTTCAAAATAAAAAAATAATTTTATTTCACATTCTGCGTATATTTTAAAATAAAATTAATTTTTTTGTAACAAAAAATATCCCTAAATTAGTTAAAATTAATCCAGACAAACAAAAGGTATTGAGCATAATATTTGTAGTAAAGAGTTCAACAGATTTCTGACAAAAGAGAGAGAAGGTGAAAAGGCAATGGATCATAAAATAAACATGTGAAAGAAATTCACAAAACAGATTCAATTTCAAGACCCAGCATCATTCATCTACAAAACTAATTCTCAAAATATGTGGCAAGTAGAGGGGAAAAAAAAGAAAATGAAGGTCAAATAGCATTCAATTGAAATGATGATGAACTGCAATTGAGTGATGAAACTAAAAGAAAGAACTATACATATTAAAAGGTTGGAGGATGAAGTAGAATAACTTGCAAGGTTCAACATCAATTTCATCATCAATGCATCAAACAGATATTCAACTGCTATATAATCTTCAGTAACAAAATTAGAATACCAAACTCCAAACTAGAGGAATGTGAAAGCTTCAACACATGGCAGAATAGGTCTACTCTTTGGAGGACCTCCTTGTCCTCTCCCTCCATCTTGCCCAGACCCACCTTGCAAACATGAATCCTCCAAGTATGTACACCTACAAAAAATTGAAGGACTAATTGTGGTTATTGAGATTTTTATCTTAAAAAATTGCAATTCACTGCAAAGTTGTTGATTATAGCGAGTTAATATTAATCTCGAAAATGGAAGAATGAGCTAAAAAAAGGGATAGAAAACACCAAAATCAAAGAAAAACATTACAGACAGTGGGAGGATAAGGATCAGTAGGCAGGAGAAAGGGAGGTTATACCTGCCACATGTTCTGAGGGCTCATATCTTCAGCTGATTCTTCCACTTCTAATTTCAGAGGAGGTAACTCAATTCTTCTATGAATAGCATCCGGAAAAAACACCATTGAGGGAGGGTTTACACCAAAATTTTCTCCTACTACTTTCGAATTCTCATCTCCACCAGCCTGATGGAGCACCTTGTCTGCAAATGATCCCATCAAGGCTTTAATCAGCTTGATCTGTTTACACAAGGAAGATTGAACATTATGTCCCAAAAATCTATACTTGACTCACAAAATTGTAATATATGCATGGCCTTAATAAACTCAAGTAAAAAATTTGTACAAAGAATTACTGTTGACTAAAATGAAAAGAACAGATTTCACTGAAATAAAATCTGTGCAGCATGTGCAGCATTACAATATAAATATTGACAGGTGGGAAACTTTTCAAGAATACTAAGTATGATAACTTCAAAGACTATAATGAATGATAATCATTAAAACACAGTTGAAATGCAGAATACCCAAGCTTGAAATAGCCCCCAACATCAACAGGCAACATGGTTATATACTAATCTACTATATCGACCAACCGTTTGCGATTTGTTCAATGTTTAGTTCTTAGGCCTTTGGAAAACTCTAGTAGCATTTAGGTAAGAACGGTTGAATAATTCGATATGAGAGCATGAAAGAGCAATTTAAACATTTCAAACTTACTTGAATAGATGACATAAATATCAGAAATCATTGATATAAATGAACTTTGGCATCTTGAAATACAAATCTCTCAGCAAAACACTTTTCTCCAAAAAATCCAAGTTTCTTGAAACTTCTTATTTGAAGTCACCGATGTACTACTGTTTTCATTAGTACTTCACATAGAACAAGAAGTACAAACACAAAATGGGGGCATCATATTCATACGCCCACCCTGGATTTACCCCCACCCCCCCCGATTTAAAAATACAAGCAGGCCACCATAACCTTCTAATCATTTCAAATGCTTCCTTCAATTAAGAAGTAGTAGTTTTTTTAACAACTTTTAAGTTATATAAAGTAATACCAACCTAACCAAGCAAGCCATTATTGTAGATGTAGTTATAGATTGCAAGTTTAGTGTTTAGGGTTTAGGATAACTTTAACTAGTTTAGATTTGTAACATTTGTTTTGGGATTTGTTAAGATTTGAAACAATGCTATATTTTGAGATGAGTGTATGATGCGAAGTACAAAGCTAGTGTAGGATGTGACAAAGTTGATTACAATTTGAAATATTACCGGCTATAATATTAAAATTTATGTATGATGTAACTTAAAATTAATCTGGGCAAACAAACGGTAACTGATGATAGCAAAAACTACTAACTACATATAACGCGTACCAAATTTATTCAAGAAAAAAGAGCAATAATTCCATCCTAATAACTCAGACTTCCTTGTGCTGGGAAAAGCAAACAGGGTGGCTGGACTTCTTTAGAGAAGTTTCCACCACGGCAGCCTGGATTTGGCGAAGCTGCCCTCTGGCAGCAAATAGAACAGCCAACGACTCATGATCAACAACAAGTTAGGGGTTTTCGTTTTCAGAGGCATCAGGGCTCCCGGATTCGAAGAGAAAAAACACTGCTGAAAGAAGGAAGAACAACAACTGGAGGCCAAGGAATTACCAGTCAGGCGGCCAGCGTCAGGGGCCGAGGAAGGTCGTCGGAGGCCGAGGGCAGGCGACGGAGCAGATAGGAAAGGTACAGGTACAAAGCAGCGGCTAGGGCTGTTAATTTTGTTCGGAAATCAAACTCGCTTTTATTTTATTTAATTTTCACACAATTTAAACTTAATTCACTCAAAAATAAAATTAAGGACAAATTACACCCAGATCCTTGAATTTAACGCTTAATATCGCACAGATCTATATTTTTAAAATTATAATATCGGGGTTCCTCAGTTTTCATAAATTATCAAATGAGTCTTTTTTTTTTATTTTTTATTATTAATTTTTTTTAAAATTACCGTTATACTTCTGCCATTTTCTCTCTTCTCCCGATCCGGCGCACGCGTGCGACACCAGCGGGACCCACCGGATCGGGAGGAGAGAAAGAATGGCAGGGGTAAAACGATAATTTTAAAAAATTATAATAATAAAAAAAAAGAAAGGACCCATTTGATAATTTATTAAAACTTAGAGACTCCAATGTTATAATTTTAAAAACGTGAACCTGCGTGATATTAAGCGTTAAACTCAAAAACCTAGCGTAATTTGCCCTAAAATTAATTTAACTCAATAAATATTACCAACAGGCTTCTTGCTAAGGTGAGTCTTCATCTAACCCGGTAAATGGAAATGAAAGTTATGAGGTTCGGTATAAATTTGGCTTAATTTTTTGCTTAATTCGAAAATAATTTGCTCAAAATAAAATCAAATGAACCCGATCAATGTTACATACATCCTTCTAAAGTTAGCCTTCCACTGGCCAAATTGATATTTTTATTAAAGATTATTGAATATGTACATAAAATAATAATTTTTATATTAAAATTTGTGTATAATGATTAGAAAATTTTATTTATTATTATTATTTTTTAAATTAGTACTAATTTAGTATTGATTTTGGTCCTGGCGCTAAACAATCCTTAAAAGTTAGTAAATTTATTCAAAGGTATTGCGAAAGCTTGACTGAGTGACTGATTAATGATGAAAACTAGAGAGAAGGAATTGAAAAGAAAAATATCCTTTAATCTCTTATCTAATTCACTAATTCCCTTCATTACAATGTCAAAATTAAGTGTTCTATAATCTCCATATTTATAGGAGCAACAAATATTTGATTGAAGATGCTTCATAGTTTCTCTAATTTGCAACTTAATTATCTTGCTATCTTGATTGCACCTATATCCATCTAAGAATTTAAAGCCAAATCATTCAAGGGGCATGGATAGGCATTTTTTCCTAATGGCCAATTCAATGGCAAGCTTTCTAACGGTCTCCTAGGTATTTCGTAAAGCCTATCTATAATTGGTCGACGCTCACTTTGGTGAGTAACATCATATTCTTTGAAATTGCTTGCTTGAATTACCGTCACTTTTTTAACAAGCTCGTAGTTTGACATAATTAAGATCTGAGTTTTGGAATCAGTTGTCTCCATGGAATGTCCCGTGGGACCTTCTTTTCTAGCGTCTCTTATGGGTCGATTTGCTTACGTATGCCTCGCATATATTGACTTTTTCTTGGGTTCTTCTAGGGTCCTTGGTCTTCCTTTTTCGAGTGTCGGGGGATTCCTAGATTCCCTATTGGGTTTCCCAAGCACAATTTCACAAGATTTGTATTTGCTAACTCTCAAATCAACTATTGGCTTCTAGATTTTATAATCTAATAGAAGATTATTTGTAGATAGGGGTGTAAAAAATATCTGAAACGCAAAACTCACTCGGAAATCATGAGCTAAGGATTTTGGCTCTAAGCTCATTTCGAGCCAATTTCGAGTTGGGCCTAGCTCGCTCGAAATATGATTCGATTTGGCTCGAAATTATATGTATAGCATAAATAATATTGATATATAATATAAATATATATATATATATAAAAATATTAATATATAATTTAGTTAGTGGTTTAGTGATAGAGTGGAGGAGATTTAAGGTTTATTTTTTCTCAAGGTTTAGCGATCAAATCCTTTTGAACACATAATATTTCAACGAACCGAGCCGGCTCGAATCATATCCTATTTCGCTTTCGGACCGATTTCGAGCCGAGCCAAACACGAAATTTTTGATTTCGAGTTAACTTCGACTCGCTCGAAATAGGTCTGATAACAGCCTATTTGTAGATGTCATTAAACCAAACAATCACTTTTTCTAGATAACATAACATCAAGATAACATTGAACCAAACCCCTCCTAAATCCATTACTTATGGGATGCATCTAAATTAACCTAGTTGAGCTCCGCATAGAAATTAAAGTAAGCAAATTAATTTGAAGCTATATAGATCACACATCCATGATAATGCAAGTCATGAATTGTGATCATTAACTTTAGTATTGTCCAAAATACATCCACAAGAATAACTCTAACGCTAATTATCCATCAACATTGAGGCTAAATTAATAAGAGAACACAAGTGAATTGGAATTATAGAGCCAAAAAACTAATTATATTTGAGTTCTCTTTATTTTTCAAAATCAAATAATGTTGGTTGTTTCCTATTTTATGCAAAGTTCCTGTCATCTTGTTTTGCTATTGTTGGAAAACCTAGTTGGCCACCTCACATTGTTTTGTGCTTTGTTGCCACCTTTATACTGTGTGATAATATTTGTATTCTATTTCAAGTATGCATTTAGAATGAAATAACATTACTTGAGGGCATTCCATAAGCACTGCCTTGTGTTGTTATTCCCAATTTTTTGGCTCTATTAATTGCTGGACATTGTTAGCTTAAATATTTTTTTGACGTGGCATGATTCTTTTTCATGATGTCACTAAATTCTGATGGCATGCGTAATATTTTATTTCGTTTTATTTTTGAATTTTCCCATATTTTGTTGCTGCTAGTCATCGGTCGTCCTTGTTACTGTTGGATGGCTTTGAGTTTGTGCTCAATTTTCCTTGTTGTTGCTGCTGCTGCACACTCGTCTTCTCTCTGAGCTTTCAATGTTTACTCTCCTAAATGCTTGCTCTTGCAAGCACTTAAGGAAAATTTAAAGGAAAAAAGTTTGTGGTGTTTTTTAAAGTGATAACATGGTTTAACCCTTACTATTTTTCATAATTAGCTTCTACTCTTTACTACAACTTGTTTGTTTAGCTGCGATTTGCCTTTATTCCTTGAGTTTTTTAGTTCCAATTGTTGAAATCATTTAAAATTCTTGGATATTAAGCGAGTTTTATTTTTATTATGATAGTATTCATTATGACATTTATCTTTTCACTCTAAAATTTCATGTTGCGTATTGTTTTCACCTACTCGAGCATTCCTTTGGCAAGTTTGTATGTACATAGAGTATCTCATTATAATATTCATTTATTTTTATATTTTAACTTAAGCTAGGTAGTCTAGTAAAACTCTTCTTCTCTATCTCTTTCTCTCTAGTAGAGGTTTGGAGGTTTGCTTAACTTTGGTTGCTTTGTGTACGTAGGTTTGCTCGGCTTTAATTCTAGTAAAAAGCCATAGGGTTGTAACAAGTTTGTCCAGCTTTTGTTCTATAAAAAATCGAGGCTATAGTGAAATTTTCATTTGATGTGGGTTGGGGGTGGATTGAGCGGGAGGCCGAACCACTATAAATATCTTGTGTCTTCTATGTGTTCATTCTTGTTTATATAATTAAATTGATATATATTATACTATAAATTTAATTTAAACTCAAACAAAACCTTTGTAGTTTCATGTAAAACTTTATTATAAACTTAGAAGCTAGGATAATAAACTCTAAATTTAGAAGCTAGGATCTTTTAATTAAGATCTTCAAAAACTCTCAATAAATTTTTAAATCAGAAATTATTTGATTATTTAATAATTTATTAACTCATTAATGATTTATTAAGTTGAATAGATATGAATTGATGAAATTGGACTATCAAAATAGTTCAAAATTTAATTCATATAAATATGATAATGAGTTTAAATCATAAAGTTGAACTAGAGTATACTCAATTGAAAAGAGAAAAAAAAATAAAAACCTCCAAAATTAGTTTGAAGGAAAACAAGAGAAATGGGGGAACCTATACGTAATTTGCCAACTGAATAAATATCTGGGACGGTTAGGGCAGATCCGGCAGAGAGATCGGTGGGTTCTTCTCCTTTGCACCGCGCCGCGGAGACAAACGAAGCGGAGAGGAGGTGAGCTCTGGCCTGCACCTTCCCCTCTTCTTCCTCAGATCCTCTTGCTCTCTCCTCCTCTCTTCTTCTTCAGCATCGAGTTGCGGCGGCGACCTCCTTTCTTCTCCATCAAGATCGAGCAGCTCCGCCCCTTACCTTCTCCAGCAACGGCAGCAGTGGATTCCCTTCCTGCTTCAGGTCTCTATTTTCTTTTTCTGGATGTATGCTTTGTGATGAATGCTCTGTGCTGCGGATCTCATCTCTTCCCTGATCTTTCAGCGTGCATCAGCCTTCAGATCTACGGTACGGTGGTTGGAATGGTCTCCGGTACACCGTTAGGCTGCCGATATCTTGCTGGAAATCTTCGTCGGACAATGCTTGCCATCTCCTGCAGCCCTTTCGGCTGAGTAGAGAGAGAGGAATCTAGAGAAGGTACATATTTTTTTTTTTGATAAAAGAAGGTACATATTTTAAACATGAACTTAAAGTAAAAAATATAGATTNTAAATGCACCTGCATAAAATTAAAATGCATGTAGTTCCAATGGGGCTTTGCCGCGTGGCAGAGTGGACCACACGCAAAAATAGGCAGCGCTGAATCTATTGTTTGCAAGTGTTTTTAATTTAATTTTATTTGAATATAAAAAGTCAGTTTCTGTATTTTTGCATGCAGAAATTATTATTTTTATTCAAATATGATTGTTTTAAATAACATTCTTTTAAAAAATCTCATATTTATGTATAAAATCTCAAATTCATGTACTTAAAAATTAAGTTTTTGTGTAGGTGTCTAACTATGAAAAGTCAATTCATGTACATGTATATTTCTTGAGTGATGTATATATATGTACATATATTAATGTTCTATTTATTAATATATGTATTTATGTATATATGCTCAGATATATACATGAATTTATATCTGTATGTATAATTGAAAAATATATATGAAATAATGTTCAAAGATAATTTTTTAGCGTAATTTGGATTTTTAGAGCTGAAATTATATTTAAATATTTTTTATGTAGCTAAAAAATAATTTTATAATTAAAATTATATTTAAATGCAATTTGTAAAATACAAGTTGAAAGTTTTTGCAATGCATCACTTCTGCAAAATTGTATTAAAATAACTTTTGAAAAAAACATTATAGTTAAATATGATTTTATTTGCTAGAAGTGCACAAGGAACCAAAATTATATTTAAATATGACTTTGCCCTCAAAGCCTAAATCATATTTGAATACAACATTTTAGCTCAATTTGAATTTTAAGTATTGAAATTATTTTTAGATATTATTTATATAACTGAAAAAAAGGTATATGTGAAATCATATTGAAATATAATTTGTAGAATAAAATTTGAAAATTTGGCAATGCATACGGTAAAGTTGTATTTAAATATTATTTCAGTAGCTATTAGTGCATGGTACTATAAAATTGTATTCATATATGATTTCGACGCATGATACAATTGATGCTTATATCATGTTCGAATATGACTTTTTTGCTCAATTTTCATTTTCAAAGCTGAAAATTTTGTACATGTTATTTATATAATTAAAAATCTCATAATTAAAATTATATTTAAATATGATTTATAGAATACAATTTTAAAAGTTGGGCAATGTATGACTTCAAAATCATAATTAAATGTTATTTCAGTAACTATGAGTGCATAGGATGTTAACATCATTTTCAAATATAATTTTAGCACATATTTCGCCTGAGCTTAAATCACTTTTGAATACAATTTATTAATCATGTTGTTTGCATGCTATTAACGCCACGCATTTTTGTATTGTGCGCATTGGTGCGTACAATTTTTTTCTTTATATTTTAAATTTAAAATTAGACAAAAATATGATTTTAATTTACAACTTGGACAATTCTACTCTAGGTTGGCTTCAACTTTGTGATCTTTAGTGAGCTTTTAGAGCTTTGAATTGAGGAGCTCTTGCATATGATGATTGCTTTGTGAACCATTAGTTTCATGCCTTTGAATATGTCATCACTGCTCAAATTCTTGACATTCTACTTTTTATGTGCTTGCTATGTTGTCACACAAGTTGATGTAATGGTGCAACCGGTTATTATAATGAACTAAATTCATTACTTATGGGATGCATCTAAATTGACCTAGATGACCTCCACCGAGAAATTAAAGTAAGCAAATTAATTTGGAGCTATCTAGATCACACATTCATGATAATACAAGTCATGAATCGAGATCATTAACTTTAGTATTATCCAAAATACATCCACAAGAATAACTCTAATGCTTATTATCCATCAACATTGAGGCTAAATTAATAAGAGAACACAAGTGAATTGGAATTATAGAGCCAAAAAACTAATTATATTTTAGTTCTCTTTATTTTTCAAAATCAAATAATGTTGGTTGTTTCCTATTATGCAACTTGTCATCAGCTAAAAACTCCTGTCATCTTGTTTTGCTGTTGTTGGAAAACCTAGTTGGCTACCTCATGAATTTTTAGGAGAAAACTTTAGTATTATCTTTCTTAATATTCTATGAAATGTAATGATCATGGGAAGATAAAGAGAGAGAAAATTCAATGAAATATTTTAATACAATATAAAATCGGGTAAACAGAAACTTGAATTTTTTTTTAAAAGTAATACATAATAAAAGTACCTAAAATGTTTTCTGTTGGTGTACTGAATAGAAAATGGGCTATTTTGTGAAATCAATTGAATTTCACTGAGTCAGGAAAAGGGTTGGAATTTGGTAAAGTAATATTTTTGACATGAAATCAACATCAATGGGATGGGGTGAGACAAGAAATGAATTTGAATTAATTGACGATGAGTTTTAAATTAATTATTAATTATATATAATTGAAAAATTTAAAAATATGCATACATGAATATGAAATATAGCAAATTAAAATTAAATATAATTAATGATATTTTGTGGCATTGTACTAAAAATAAGTACCATCTAATATACCTATTTTCTTACAATAAAATTGAATTTTTCTTTATGTAAAGGTTTGGTGAATATATCTGCAAGTTGAAAGTTAGTAGAAATATAATCCAATGCAATATCTCTTTTTTTACATGATCCCTAATAAAATGATATCTTATTTCTATGTGTTTTGTGCGTGAGTGATAAATTCGATTTTTCGTTAAATAAATTACACTTGTATTATTACATTTGATAAGTATATTGTGACGCCCGTGGCCGAAGGGGGTGGGGAGTGATCGTCGGGTAATGTTTTGAAAGAAAGAAATCATTAAGGCAAAGTGCGGTCTTGGCAGACTTCTAGGCTGAATAATTGTTGGCCCTTAGGCCTTCCCAAGTGGGGGGTGAATTGGGATAAAAAAAATTCTGAATAAATTGTACTTATAAAAACAACAGCAAGTAAAAGACGTGCACAATCATTTTCAAAATAGATGAAAAATAAATTAAAATTACCGCGAAAATAAGTTAAACAGAGTATCAAAAAACAGATTGGTCAATTTTACCAAATAGATCGGATGAACATGAGTAGTGCAGAAAACAGAGAAAGAAAAATCGGTTGATTTGGGCAAATAAACTAATACAGCAATATCAACACAAAAATAACTCAGAACAAAAATCGTGGGAGATATGATTTAGATACTATATAAATCAATTTTATTAAAGTAATTTGAGCTTATTTTTATGTTAAGATCAGATTTAATAATTTTATGTATTGGTCAATTTTTACCGCGTTAGAGAGGAGAGAAAAATATATAAGCGATTTATAGTGTTTCGGCTTTCCGCCTAGTTCACTCCCCACACTCCTCAAGTGGGATTTTGATGCAGCGCCAGATCACCAGTACCGACGACTTTGTTATAATCTACGACCTCGATCGTAGATTATAACAATATGTTTACTTGTACATAGTTATCTTTATTTCTGCATTTTATTGTGTTGTTTGTAGTCGTACATTATGTTTATATCGGTGGGAATGCCCACTTTGATGTTATGTATGGGTTGAATCAAATTGGGTTCAAGAATAGTTCAACTTGAATCAATTTGATTCAAATTAGGACAAGCTTGGGGCTTATTTGTGATGCAGCTTCAATATAAGGACCTGGATGCAATTTTCCTTTAATTAAAGGAAGAGCAACCCTAAATTGGATCGGGTCCTTGCTTATTCCGATCGCGCCGAACCGCGCCGAACCAGCGGCGTCTCCGGCTACGCCCTTCGCGACTCTCGGTCTCAAACGCCGAAGGCGCCGCTCAACCACGTCCGAGCCCAACCGAGTTTGCGACTCGCGTCCGATGCTGCGTCGCTCCAGGCCAGCAGCGGTTTGGCTTCGCCCAGTCGCGCCCAGTTGACCACGTCCAACGAATTTCGAGAGCTTCTCGGCACGCCGACCACGATGTCGCGGCATCTTCGCATTGGCCGGCAACTTCCGCTCCTTCTTCTTCTTCTATAAAAGGGATGGTTGATGATATCTTCAGGATGATGCTGTTGAGGAGATTTTCTACCTGAATTCGAGTGGAGAGTTTGCTCTTTTCGCTGTGAATCTGCGCAGGTGGCGCCGATTCGGACCGGGAACGCAGAGGGGCTGCAGGTTTCCCGTTCCAAATCGAACGAAGCTCCGCAGAACAGAATTGAACCCAAAACCAGAATAGAATTTCAGCAAACAAGGAAAATGACTCAGATGAAGTTCAGCAATTCAAAATATTTGAAATGTAATATCAATAAAATTTATGAACTGTTGTGGCTGAGGCTCTGGGAATTAGAATTTGACAAAATGAAAGGCAAGGTTCAGCTTTAAAATGAATACAGTAAAAGCTTTATGAACAAACATTCATTGCATTAATGGCAGAATTATGAATTAAGCAGAGAATGGTAAGCTTTAACAGAGTAGAATATAGTTTGGATTTAAGGCAAATGAAAACAGAATAGAGCATAAACATGAAATCAAACCCATGGCAAAGAAGTACAGAACTGAACCCAAAACCAGAATAGAAAAACTAAGAGAAACCCCTCTGCGTTCTCGCTCCGAATCGACGCCACCTGTGCAGATTCGCTCGAAGATCAAAAACCAGGGAAACCTGCAGCCCCTCTGCGTTCCCGGTCCGAATAGGCGCCACCTGCGTAGATTCACAGAGAAAGGAGCAAACTCTCCACTCGAATTCAGGTAGAAAATCTTCTCAACAGCATCATCCTGAAGACTAGTTAGTATCCGATCCTTGTTCGTGTCACCTTATTTTGTCATTTTAGAGTCCATCTTGCATTGCATAAAAAAAAAAAAAAAGATCGGATGACTAAATAAGAAGACACGAACAAGGATCGGATACTAACTAGTCTTCAGGATGATGCTGTTGAGGAGATTTTCTCCCTGAATTCGAGTGGAGAGTTTGCTCCTTTCGCTGTGAATCT
>JAEMOT010000883.1:28438-50771 GCA_019297695.1 Apostasia ramifera
TCGCTGTGAATCTGCGCAGGTGGCGCCGATTCGGACCGGGAACGCAGAGGGACTGCAGGTTTCCCTGGTTTTTTGATCTTCGAGCAAATCTGCGCAGGTGGCGTCGATTCAGACCGGGAATGCAGAGGGGCTGCAGGTTTCCCTTGGTTTTTCTATTCTGGTTTTGGGTTCAGTTCTGTTCTTCTTTGCCTTGGGTTTGATTTCATGTTTATATAAGCTCTGTTCAGTTTTCATTTGCCTTAAATCCAAACTATATTCTGCTCTGTTAAAGCTTACCATTCTCTGCTTAATTCCAAATTCTGCCATTAATGCAATGAATGTTTGTTCATAAAGCTTTTACTGTATTCATTTTAAAGCTGAACCTAGACTATCATTTTGTCAAATTCTAATTCCCAAGAGTCTCAGCTCACAGCAGTTCATAAATTTTATTGATATTACATTGTAAATATTTTGAATTGCTGAGCTTCATCTGAGTCATTTCCTTATTTGCTGAAACTCATGGATTTACATTGACAAATTGGAGGCCGTTTGTTTCCCAAAATCAAGGAGTTAAGTTTATTGTATGGTGGTTAATCTTTATTAATTTGATAGTTTCCTATTTTCATTTGATTATGTTTCTCTGAAATTGCTTGGAGCATTTTAATCTTCTTTAGAAAAATTTATTAAAGTTTATGTGAATATGTGGTTATTGCTAAATAGTATAATTTGAAATACTTAGTATTAATCTCCTCTTCATTTGCATTTAGTCATTTGAATATATACATACAAATTTTGGCGCTGACTTAATATTAGTAGCGTTAGGATCGACTTAAATTTATTGTATGGTGGTTAATCTTTATTAATTTTATAGTTTCCTATTTTCATTTGCCTATGTTTCTCTGAAATTGCTTGGAGCATTTAAATTTTCTTTAGAAAAATTCATTAAAGTTTATGTGAATATGTGATTATTGCTAAATAGTATAATTTGAAACACTTAGTGTTAATCTCCTCTTCATTTGCATTTAGTCATTTGAATATATACATATAACTTAATATTGGTAGCGTTAGGATCGACTTAAATTGATCATCGCTCTGCATCTGCTAGATATAAACTTAAGTTGTTCCTAACGCTATCAATATTAAGTTAGCGGATATGTATATATTCAAATGACTAATTGTAAATGAAAAAGGAGATTAATACTAAGTTTTTCAAATTATGCTATTTAGCAATAACCACATATTCACATAAACTTTAATTGATTTTTCTAAAGAAAATTAAAATGCTCCAAGCAATTTCAGAGAAACATAAGCAAATGAAAATAGGAAACTATCAAATTAATAAAGATTAACCACCATACAATAAACTTAACTCCTTGATTTTGGGAAACAAACGGCTTCCAATTTGTCAAAGTAAATCCATGAGTTTCAGCAAACAAGGAAAATGACTCAGATGAAGTTCAGCAATTCAAAATATTTGAAATGTAATATCAGTAAAATTTATGAACTTTTGTGGGCTGAGGCTCTGGGACTTAGAATTTGATAAAATGAAAGGCAAGGTTCAGCTTTAAAATGAATACAGTAAAAGCTTTATGAACAAACATCCATTGCACTAATGACAGAGAATGGTAAGCTTTAACAAAGTAGAATATAGTTTGGATTTAAGGCAAATGAAAACAGAATAGAGCATAAACATGAAATCAAACCCAAGGCAAAGAAGAACAGAACTGAACCCAAAACCAGAATAGAAAAACCAAGGGAAACCCCTCTGCGTTCCCGGTCCGAATCGACGCCACCTGTGCAGGTTCGCTCGAAGATCAAAAACCAGGGAAACCTGCAGCCCCTCTGCGTTACCAGTTCGAATCAGCGCCACCTGCGCAGATTCACAGCGAAAGGAGCAAACTCTCCACTCGAATTCAGGTAGAAAATCTCCTCAACAGCATCATCCTGAATACTAGTTAGTATCTGATCCTTGTTCGTGTCACCTTATTTTGTCATTTTTGAGTTCATCTTGCATTGCATAAAAAAAAAAAGATCGGATGACTAAATAAGAAGACACGAACAAGGATCGGATATTAACTAGTCTTCAGGATGATGTTGAGGAGATTTTCTACCTGAATTCGAATGGAGAGTTTGCTGCTTTCGCTGTGAATCTGCGCAGGTGGTGCCGATTCGGACCGGGAACGCAGAGGGACTGCAGGTTTCCCTGGTTTTTTGATTTTCGAGCGAATCTGTGCAGGTGGCGTCGATTCAGACCGGGAACGCAGAGGGGCTGCAGGTTTTCCTTGGTTTTTCTATTTTGGTTTTGGGTTCAGTTCTGTTCTTCTTTGCCTTGAGTTTGATTTCATGTTTATATAAGCTCTGTTCTGTTTTCATTTGCCTTAAATCCAAATTATATTCTGCTCTGTTAAAGCTTACCATTCTCTGCTTAATTCCAAATTCTGTCATTAATGCAATGGATGTTTGTTCATAAAGCTTTTACTGTATTCATTTTAAAGCTGAACTTTGCCTTTCATTTTGTCAAATTCTAATTCCCAGAGTCTAAGCTCACAGCAGTTCATAAATTTTATTGATATTACATTGCAAATATTTTGAATTGCTGAGCTTTATCTGAGTCATTTCCTTATTTGCTGAAACTCATGGATTTACTTTGACAAATTGGAAGCCGTTTGTTTTTCAAAATTAAGGAGTTAAGTTTATTGTATGGTGGTTAATCTTTATTAATTTTATAGTTTCCTATTTTCATTTGCCTATGTTTCTCTAAAATTGCTTGGAGCATTTTAATTTTCTTTAGAAAAATTCATTAAAGTTTATGTGAATATGTGGTTATTGCTAAATAGTATAATTTAAAACACTTAGTGTTAATCTCCTCTTCATTTGCATTTAGTCATTTGAATATATACATATAACTTAATATTGGTAGCGTTAGGATCGACTTAAATTGATCCTCGCTCTGCATCTGCTTGATATAAACTTAAGTCGTTCCTAACGCTATCAATATTAAGTTAGCGGATATGTATATATTCAAATGACTAATTGTAAATGAAAAAGGAGATTAATACTAAGTTTTTCAAATTATGCTATTTAGTAATAACCACATATTCACATAAACTTTAATTGATTTTTCTAAAGAAAATTAAAATGCTCCAAGCAATTTCAGAGAAACATAAGCAAATGAAAATAGGAAACTATCAAATTAATAAAGATTAACCACCATACAATAAACTTAACTCCTTGATTTTGGGAAACAAACGGCTTCCAATTTGTCAAAGTAAATCCATGAGTTTCAGCAAACAAGAAAAATAACTCAGATGAAGTTCAGCAATTCAAAATATTTGAAATGTAATATCAGTAAAATTTATGAACTTTTGTGGGCTGAGGCTCTGGGACTTAGAATTTGACAAAATGAAAGGCAAGGTTCAGCTTTAAAATGAATACAGTAAAAGCTTTATGAACAAACATCCATTGCACTAATGACTTAGAATGATAAGCTTTAACAGAGCAGAATATAGTTTGGATTTAAGGCAAATGAAAACAGAACAGAGCATAAACATGAAAAATGAGGCTCTAATGTTTACTTTTAGTGTTTAACGGATAATCTCTTAATCAAATTTTTTTTTTCTTTTCTCAAAGATGATTTTTCAATGAACCCTTCAAGATATTTAGGGAAGTTTTCTTACTCCTTCGCCTTTTTGATAATTTGGTGCTTTCTCCTCTTGATCAGGGATATTTTTTGAGTTCAAGGAAAGATTTCTTCTCGTAAAGATTTCTCGAGGCCTACAAGACTCCATGCTTTAAGACTTCTCTTCTTGGTGCATCTTGCGTTGGTTCGAGTTTTATTCTCTTGAAAATTTAAATGAATTGTTCTAGACTTAGATTATTGCATGCCATAGACAATAGATTTACGTATAGATAATTCTAACAACTGAGTAAATTTTCCAATATTTTGTTGCCAAAATTTTTTTACGAATTGAGCTGACTATTATAGAATAAGTCCCACAAAAATTTATATAATTTAAATTAATTCACAAACTACAAGATAAATAGTCACTTAATTTAACTTTTAAATTATTTCTTATTTAAACTTAAAGCTTGTTAATTATAACAAAATTTTTGTTGAACAAAAAAAATCTTAACCATTATTCAACTTAGCACCCAAAAGTTAGCAGTTTCACGAGAAAATCAAAATTTGTTCGAAATTATTTTATATTTATTTAATTTAAAATTAATTTTATTTTTTTGCTTGACATTTACTCTCTAAAAAAATTCAACTTAAATCATAATTAACATTTATAAATATACATATTTAAATTTTTTTAAAATTAATTAATAAACTTTTTTAATGTAAATATATTATAATTAATTTATGTAAAATACATAATATTAAAAATACACATATAAAATAAAAAAATAACTTTATTATATTATATATTAATATATTTAATGTAAACAATTTAACTTAAAAATTAACTTTAAATTTAACTTTAAATTTAAAATACTTTAACTAATTCAAATTAAATTTAACTTAAAATAAAAAATTTTAATTTTAAATTTAATTCAACTCGCAAAATATTAACTCGAATCAATTGGAGTTTGAAAGGCAGGAGTCCTCCTTTTCCGGAAACAAGGAAAAGAATTATTCATGACCACTGAGTTTGACTGAGTCAATTTGATGTTCTATGAAATGATTTTTTTTTTTAGATTTCCTCATTGAAGTGAAATATTGGATCCTTTCAAAAAATTCAAATAATTAAAATCATGATGTAAACTCAATTCAATTCGAGCTTAAGTTGTTACTACTTATCTCAAACAGTTCTTATTCTTTAAAAAAATTATTGAGTTCGAATATAAAATCATATTAGAAATTTGGGGTCAATTCATGTGAATGCGCAATAGGCCTGACACGCATGAATGACACCATTTTTCGCAATTTCCCTTTTCTCGAAGATAATGTAAGCAGCAAAAAGGAGGGTTAAAGATAAAAATATGCATTAAATGATTAATGAATAGCATAAAATATTATTCAAAGGCATGAAAGAATACATTGCTTCTAGAAAAATATTTAATGTGTTTGTTTGTAAATATTAATTTTAATAAAATTAAAATTAAATTTTAAATTTTTTTAATTCAGAATAATATCAAATAAAATTAATTTTTTTATTTTAAATATATGTACAATGTAAATTATTATTAAAATTTATGTATGATCTGACATTTAAGTTAATATTAATAAGATTAATTTTAAATTACTTAAATAAACACATAATAAAAATAGACTGCTTATATTAAATTAAATTTTTATTTATTTAATATTTAAAATAAAATATTATATCACTTTATAATTTAAATACATAATTTATAAATTATATTTTTTGATATTGGTGGATGATCAAATGTTCCTCTTTTTTAATAAGATACAAATAGTTAAATTTTCTTTAATTTGATGAAAAAGATTAAATTTATAATTACACATGTGAAATATTATATTTAAGATTTAAATACGTAAAAAAGGTTTTTAAGGGAGTGCTTCATGTAATTTCCCCTTCATATTTTCGCATCGTCGTCTACGAATTTTTGTCGTCACAGACTGCGCCGACCGAATAATTTTTCCATTCTGAGCGGTTGGCGTGCACTCGTGCCTACCGTGGGGTCCCGGAGAGTCAAAAACCGGGCGAACCGCAGAATTCCATCGCAGCCGAGGAGAAAGGGCAAGAGGCGAAGGAGAAAAATCGTCAGCGTTGAACTTTGTTTTCTTCCCAATCTTCGTTCTCTCCGGGGAAGAAGGGCTTTGTTTTCTCTGCAGAATAATTTGTTAGATTGGTAGATCGGGCTACCGATTGGAGCCAGAAGATGCATTCGAGTCACCTACTTCTTGAAGAGCCCATCAGGATGGCTTCCATCCTGGAGCCATCGAAGCCGGTGCGATCTCAAACCCTAAAAGGCCTACCTTCACCGGCATTAACTGTTTTCGCCTTCTTTGCACTCTTTGATTTGCTGCGTAGATCGCGCTTCGGGACTGTAGAGCTGTGGAATCGGCTAGTTACGGTTGGTCTTGTTTTTTATGCAGAGTTTCTTCCCGGCGATGACCAAAATTGTAGGCACGCTCGGGCCCAAGTCGCGTTCTGTGCAGGTGATCTCAGCTTGCCTCAATGCTGGGATGTCTGGTATGCGGTGATCGTCCGATGTGAAGCTCTGTCGTTTTTCATTCTTTTCTGCTTGTGTTATTTAGATCGAAGGTGCTGGTTTTGACTAGTTTGTTGCCTTTTGTTGTGCTAGTGGCGCGCTTCGACTTCTCCTGGGGGGACATTGATTATCACCAAGAGACATTGGAAAACCTCAAGATGGCTGTGAAGAGTACAAAAAAGCTGTGTGCTGTAAGTTTGAGCGTTACTCTTTACTTGTTGCACGATATTCATTTTTGTACCCCAGTTTTAGCCGCCAGGACAAATTTACCTTTTCATGTAGTGGCGTCTGTAACAGACTTCCATAACACGTTATTAAATAGCTGAAAGCGTTTCGAATATTGTGCTTTGAATCTCTTATCGTTTTTCCTCCGTTATATTTTGCTTTTAACTGTTTCTTAGTTCTAGCAAAATAGTCCTTTCTATGCATTGGTGGTTGGCTGAATATATAAGCATGCATGTGATGTCTTCAGGTAATGCTGGACACTGTGGGCCCTGAGCTGCAAGTTGTCAATAAGAGTGGAAATGCTATTTCTCTGGAAGCAGATGCAACTGTTGTTCTGACTCCAGACCAAAATGAAGAAGCTACTTTTCAGCTTTTACCAATAAATTTTGCGGGTCTAGCAAAGGTTGGCATTGTCATCTTTTTAAGTGCATCATTAATTTTATGAACATTCATTCATCCTTGTTTCCTGAAAATGATGAGTTTATGTATTTATTCAAATACCATTGAAATTTTTTTCAATTTGCTTAAGTTGTTGTTGCAGTCATATGTTCACACTACACTCTTTTACTTGAAGCCATTTCTCAGCTTTTACCATCATTGATGAAGCATAGAGGCTCCTCTATCATAAACACATCATTTTTTTATATGGATTGATAAATGATGATAGACTGACCTTTATTTTTCTACCTACTACAATTACGAAAAGTTGGAATCTTTGAGGAGGATCCCGGAAGTTAAGGGATTCAGGTTGAGTAGAAGTGAGACAAAATACATGCTTAGGTTTCGTAATCTTGAAGAAAGGAGTGATAATATTGAGAGATAAGGTATGGCAATTATCTCACCTTGGAATTGGGGTCTATTAGCCAGAAGTATAAAGGAGGATGTTAGTTATCAATCAGTATAGTTGATTAGAATGAATGGGATAGGCATTTTATGCGATAGGAATACAACTATTGAATTAAAAAAATATAATATAGGTAGTTGACTAGCTATCATGTATGAGTATTGGGTATTTAGGCATCAAAATATTTATAAGATTAGCGTAGATAAGATGCAAATCTTTTTATGGATGTGTGGCCTCATTGTAGTGCACCACATTAGTGTGATTGTATCAAGAGTGTGAACTTTTCTTTTCTTTTTTTTTTTGATATGGGAGGAATGTGTAAGGTGGCTTGGCCTTATCCATGGTCAGCCTATATGGTTCCTTATGCATAAACAGAGTGGATCAAAGTTATGACTGTAAGGAGAAGGGAGGAACAACAGTGACTGGAGATCATCATACATCCCCTTGAATCACTTATCAGAGGAGAGCCTTACTTTTCATATAGTTGAATGGAGGGAGAAAACCGCGCTCCCGGAACCAACTAGCTTGTGAATAAGGCTTTTTTTTGTTTGTTCATTGTTTGTTACTGATAAACTTTTCCCTGATAAATTTTTGTTTTTGTGCAAAATTTAGGCTATTTATATTTTCTTCAAAAGCACTAGAATTATAAGAAATTCTTGATTCTTAATCTTCTGTATGTTTTATCAGCAAAAGCAACTCTCTATGCCTGGGCAATATCTCTGTACGCATTTGCTTTTCATGCAATGTTGCCATGGCTTGTTTGCTTCTTGCATGATAGTGCCTGGCTGGATCTGGAACTGTTATGAAGGTCATACATTGCATGAAGATTATGTCATGATCATGCACTATCATGCCACTTTTTCCACTATTGCTTTGGATCCGTTTTGTGGATTATGGTGACTGGGATTTTCATCTTGACTACAACATGTCTTTCTATTCAAGCCTTGTGATGCTTTTTGTGCAGTAATCTTGCTGTATGGTAGTAGGTTTTCTGTGTATTTTTTTGTAATGAGTTCGATAAAGTAGGTAGGGATTGTGGATTTTTATGGTAGCCAATGTTGTGGTCCCATGAAAATAATGCGTAGGTTGAAGCTATGGCCTTGTTGAAGTACTTATTGAAGTTTATAAGTTGGTTTGTGTATTTGATTATGTTATTCGTCAATTTAGCAGTGTTAAGTTGGTTCCATTTGAGTTGTTTGGTAATTTTACCCATTTTTTTTGCACTCTACTGTGTTTTAGGTGCAGTTTTGCCTTTCGCATATGTCATTAATATCTATTTGCAGGCAGTAAAACCAGGAGACACAATATTTGTTGGTCAATACTTATTCACTGGCAGTGAAACAACCTCTGTTTGGCTGGAGGTAGTACCATATATTTAGAGTAATTTTATCTTCTATCTTGATTAAATATTATTTACTTCACTGTGAGAATTATTTATTTGTTTATTAATCTCTACAATTCAGGTCACGGAGTTGCGAGGAGATGATGTTGTCTGCACAATAAAGAACTCTGCTACTTTGGCTGGGTCTTTGTTCACTTTGCACATTTCTCAAGTCCACATAGATTTGCCCACACTATCTGAGTCTGATAAGGATGTAAGTGATGTTTTCTAAATTTTTGTTCAGTTAATTAGCAATGATTAGTCTTGTTGTCTATTTGAGGTTTCCTGTTTTATTTTTTATACATATTATCAATTCTGGTACTAGCAGCTATGACTTTTTTTATGCTGTTGTTCGAATGGCAGAAGTTGTTTACTGAATTGTTCCTGGAGGAGATTTTCTGCTGTTTGGTCATTGCATATACTATATAATGTTTTTATGAAGTATCTTCCATTTCTTTTCATTGATTTTTAAAATTGTATGATTGATTAGCATGACCAGTTGTATGCTTTGAAGATAAAGGTGTTTGCTAGTGATATATTGCAGTTATGGAGGATATGTATAGCCAGTTGTGTAGGATAGATGAATGGGCATCAAGGTGGGGGGGGGGGTGAATAGTTGATTCGAGGAAAAAATGAAACTCTACACAACAATCTCAAAAATTGTTAGCAATAACAATGACATAAAACAAGCAGAAGCAATATCAAGAAAATTCAGAAAACATCTTGTTTGGTATGAGTATGTTTTAGAGATAGTTTGGGTTGTTTTGGGGAGATAGAGACAAAATTCTTTTTTAAAATTGTGATTTAAAATTGTCATTTTATTATTGAGTCTTCTACTATTGATTTGATTGAAGAGGTAGTTTGATTGATTGTTGTTTGATGCAGCGCGGGGATCAATTTAAGTCGATCATAACGCTACCAATATTAAGTTAGCGCCTAGATTTATATGTATATATTCAAATGACTAAATGCAAATAAAGAGGAGATTAAAACTAAGTTTTCCAAATTATATTTAATATAATTATTTTGCATATTCACATACGCGTCATGAAACAACTTTGATGATTAAACTTCAATCCGAGCAAATTCAAGAAACTATAGCAAATAAGATAATTAAATGATCGAATTTCAGAAAGAATTTAACTCGTATGCATATTATTTTGAAACCCTTTGCACATGATAGTTAATCGAGTCATTTAACATATAAATCTTCACCAAGCACGAGTCATATGAATTCAACTCAGATTAAATAGCTCATAACAGCAAAGAGGAATCAAAGACATATCATCAACAGCATCATGAAAGGAAAAAAACAAGGAAACAGGAAAATAGGGATACAGGAAATTAGGAAAACAGAGAAACAGAGAACTAAAATGCACTATAAGCAAACCAAGGATAATCGGATCTCAAAGTCGAAGCCTCAGCCCCCTGTCGTAGCCTCAGACTAAGCCGAATCGTTTCCAAAATGAAGCCGCAGTCACCTGCTCGGCTCGAATAAAGGAAGAACGCCGAATGCAGCCGCCTGCTGCCGTGCCGACGACGAAATCCGTGACCACCTGTCCGGATCTCTGAGATGTCCTTGAACGAAGCCGCAGCCTCCTGCTCGGCTCCGATCAGCGGAGAAATTGTCGAAGGCAGCCACCTGCTGTCGAGCCGGCGAGAGATCGACGCCACCTGCGTCGAGATCGAACAGTCGATGAAGAGATATTCTTCTCACAGCAAAATCCAGTTCTCCCCCTTCGTCGTCTTCGTCGGCCGTTTTATAGGAGTAGAAAGCTTGGGCGGAACGCATACCCGGACTCGGCGGAGGAAGAGCGCGGAAGTGGAAGACGTGGCCATCGTGAGCGAGAGCCTCGGAGAGGCCGGCGTCGTGCGCGGAAGAGCCGGCATCGTGCGCGGAAGAGCCGACTGCGAGCGAACCATCGGAGAAGAGGCGCTGATTGCAGCCATGATCGGGAGGTTGGAGCCAGCTGAGCATTTAGGGATTGAAGGGCAAAATTGCAAATTGATTTGCTGTTTTATTCCTTATTACAAATAAGTCCTTCCCTTTCAAATAACATAACTAACCCATTAAAGATTCCAATTGGGTTCAAATCAAACTCGATTTGATTCCAATTGAATCTTTCCGACTCCAACTGACTTGAACTGAAAATAAAATATATACAAGACTCCCAAGTGCGCATTCCCACCGACATAATCCAAATAAAATGTGCAAAAATGAAGATAACTATATACAAGATAAAATTGTTATAATCTACGCTCAAGGTCGTAGATTATAATGCAGTCGTTGACGCTGGTGATCTGGCTCTGCATCATTGTTAGTCTGTGGAAGTGGTTGACCCTTTGGGAGTGGAGGGTAACCTCATGTTAGGGTCTCATGTGTCGTATGCTTCCTATAGATTGATGTGTCTTAATGGGGAAGTAGATACCAATAGATATTACGGTAATTTGGTTTGACTAAGGATTTTAATATAATTTTAGGCTTTGGAGTTTGCTTTGGTGGAGCTCCGGATATATGTTGACCCCACTAATCGAATCTAAATAATACAAGTGTTCACTTTGAATACTTAAATTTTCATATAGGGGATCTTCTTGTCGTTTGATGGTGATTTGATAGAGTTATAACATTGAGGTGGGCGTTAGAAGGAAAAGGGTAAACCACTAGAGTAAAGACTAAGTTTTCGTTTAAAATTTAGTAGATACAATAATTTTCAATTAATATTTGAGTAAACATGCACTATTTAGATGTTATAGCTTTTGATATTTTGGTACCATTGTAAACGAATTGGTGATATAGGTTAATGACATTGGGTGGCTCAACCAAAAAGTGATTCTAGAATATTGTGATTTAAAAAAAACTCCCTAGAGTGTTTGCACAAAATTTGATCAAATAGTATTTAGCTTATTTTTCTTTGAGATTTGAATATTAGGTAGTAAATAAGAAATCACTAACATTAAAACCGAATGTTGCTTAAATAAAAAATTTAAGATGCTTGTGCAATGAAAATCGAATAAGGGGTGTGGTGATTCTTTTATAGATAACCTATTGCATATAATTTTATCAAGAAATGAGTAATACGTATGTAATCTTTAAAAAACGGTTTTTTACTCACATCGAAAGTTAAATATTTGTATATAACATCTCATATACAAACTATATTCTTTCATGTTCATAAATGGCTAGATCTTTCTCTTTTTACTAGATGAAGGGCTAGATCTTCTCTAATTTGATAGAAATGATGCAACTTGTAATTATACATTCAAAGTATATGGTAGAATGTTACAGATATCTTATCACAATTCAGAGGTTATCATTGTATAGAATAATAGCAAAATCTATCAGTACATCAATTATTTAAAGATAGTACAGTAGTACTTGCATTATATAATAGCAGATTATTATGCTCCACTATGAGTGTCGTACATACACTTACTCTGAGTGTTATGCTTTCACTATATAAAGTAGAAATTTGAACTTTCACTTCTTGTAAGATGCTTGATATCTAATATTATTATCACCAATTTTTAATGACCAGTTTTAATCAAATTGTAATAATATCGCTCCAAGTGACATCGATGTAGTATGTAATTTACTTAGTTATTCTTCTGTTTTTTGTTCCCAACAGAAATCCAAGATATTATCTCCAGTAATTGTGATCTTGACTAGTTTATTAATATCATACAACATAATTCTCTTATTTGAAATATGTCTGAATTATGATGTTCTTCATAAATAAAAAATAATTCTCCTTGAATTTGTTCATAATTCGCTGAATATCCATAAAATTCTATCATAAGAGTTTTTCCTTTGGTTTGTTGTTTAGTTATTTTTCATATTTGAAGTGCAAAATAAATAAAGTATTCGTGGGGTTCTATGAACGTTAATATAATTTAAAATTCTATTATTTTCTTGAAAAGTTCAGTAGTTGAAATGATAGTTTTTATTATCCGGGGAAATCCCTTCCAATCTCAGTATCTGAGATGATCTTCCATATTATGTCTTGCTTTATCGGTCTTTTCCATCTCTATTTTGAATGCTGCAACATTTTGCCTTCTATTTGTTAGAGTAATTTGTTGCATTTTTGTTATTAGAAAAAAGTTGCTCTTTTAGTAGATAAGGCAGCGCTTTGTCTTCGTACATGTTGTCCAAAATCTTATTTTGAAAATCCTTGGGCAAAAGAGTCGGTACCTTTTTAAGCATTGTCTTCTTTTTGCCTTTTCCATGTATAGGGAATTTAGGTTTCTATATTTATATATGATTTGTAATATAGGATATAGTTCAAAGTATTGCTCAGTGTGAAACTCTTCACACTTTTGTAGTAAATATTAAACTTTCTCTTTATGTTTTAATTTTTACTAATATTATGATATAACATCTCAATATTATAAATATATGAAACTAAATATCAAATAATATATATTATGGAAGAATTATACTATAATTTTTCTATAATTTGATAAATCATTTATCTTATTACATGTTTTTGGTGATATGAGAATATTATATTTATAGTTGCTGGTTGTGGGGATTAGAGATTATATGATATTCTGATTATATCTATCAGAAAAGTCAATATTTAGTTTTCTTCTTTAATGGCTATATTTTTCTTATAAGTTTGGGGAATAGATATATTCTGAAAAGGTGCGTTGCCTCTGCAATGGTTTGTCATATCTTTACAATTTGTCTTTAACTTATTTTATATATAAAAAGTTTGAATCTCTTGCTTAAAATTGTCTTATGTCATGCCAAAAAAATGTCTCTTAGCAAAAATTATAATTTGGCCCTTTTTTTTCGTAGTCGTGATCTTAAATGCTAACTCTTTATAAAAATTATTATTTGATTACATTATTATTTCGCAGTCTTAATCCTAAATTCTAATTCTCTACAATAACTTTTTAATCATAATTTAGCCCGCAACTTCTAGTAGACTTGGTATTAATTTCTAAAAATTTATAATTTCTTTCTTGATTTGTCTTAGTCTTGGATTTAGGTCTAAAAAATTATAATTCGGTTTCTGATTTATCTTAGTTTTAATCTTAAGTCCTAATGTCTTAAACAAAATTTATAATTTGGTCTTCCAATTTATCTTAGTGTTTGTCTTAGGTCTTAAAAATTATAGTTTCGCATCTCAACTCTTGGTTTTATGTCCTGAATCGTTATAATAAAAATTATAATTTGGTTCTTCGATTTCTTTTACTTATAGTATTATTTCTATATGTAAATATGTGTCTCCCTACTAAAACTTTTTCTATTTGATGCCAAAAAGAATTCTTTTAGCAAAAAATTATGATTTGGTCCTTCCATTTTTGTAAATCTTGTTCTAAGGTCCTAACTTCTTATAATACTTATTATTTAGTCACTTTATTTCTCTTTGTCTTAATTTTAGGTCCTAATTTCTTAGGACAAAAACTTTAATTTGGTAGATCTTGGTCTTAAGACTTATGAAATTACAATTTAGCCCACTAACTTTTCTTAGACTTCGTGTTAGATCCTAAAAACTTATAATTTTCTCTTTAATTTGTTTTAGTCTTGAACTGAAGTTCTTAAAAATTATAGTTTAGCCTCTCTATTTCTCTTAGTCTTGCTTTTAGGTCCTAATTTCTTAAAATAAAATTTATAATCTGGCCTCTCAAATTCTCTTAGTCTTGGTATTAAGTCTTAATTTTTTACAATAAAAAGTATAATTTGTTTCTTTGATTTATCTTTGTATTTGTCTAGGTATTAAAAAATTATAATATAGTATTTCAACTCCTCTGTCTTTATTTTAGGTCCTGAATTTTTTCAATATTAATTATAAATTACTCCCCTAATTTCTTTTAGTCATAGTGTTAGATCCTAAGAAATTATAATTAGGCATGTTATTTTTTCTTGATCATGTTCTGAGCTACTAAATTCTAACCATGATTATAATTTTATTCATCGATTTCTCGTAGCCCTAGTCTCTCGATTTCTCTCATGGTCTTATGTCCTAATCCTGTACAATAAAATTTTAGTTTGGTTAGCCTCGGTGATACTTTTTAACAAATTACAATTTAGCTCTGATTTTTTTTAGGCTTGATTTTTGGTCCTAATAAACTATAATTCTCCCTCCCAGTTTGGCTTAGTTTTACTATTAGGTTCTATAAAATTATAAATTGATTCTCTATGTTTTCTTAGTGTTAGTTTTAGGTCCTAATTCATTAAAACAAATTATAATTTTGACGCTCAATTGCATTAGTTTTAGTCTGACATCCTAATTGCTTGCAAGAAAAATTATAATTTGACCACTTGATTTACCTTGGTGTCCATCTTCGATCTTAACAAATTATAATTTGGTACCTTGATTTCTATTCACTCTCTTCATTCATATTTTCATATTAGAATTATAATTTGAAATCTGTATTTTCTTCGCTTGCTTCATTAATACTTTCATCAGATTATATTTTATATTCGGGTTTATAGTCATATAATCTAGAAATTTCTTCTTTATTTTGATATATTTTTGAATGGCTACTAATTTATGTATGTTCTTTCAAATATTTTTTAGTCTTTTTTTCTGAAATTTATTTATTAATTAAGAAAAGATCATATAATTCTTCAAACTTTTCTAATTTTTGTATGACATTTATTTCGTTTATAATATTTATATAGTTAGTTTTTCAACGTTAAGTTTTATTTATTTATTGGAACACTTTTTCAATAAAAATATTTTTCTTTATTTTCTTCTTTATCATCCTTAACATTTTTAAAATGTTTAGGTTTATTTTTTTCATTTGATATATATTTTGTTCATTTAAATCTCTTCCTTGATTATGTAGTAGTTCATATATTTCACCTAACGTTTCTATTAGTAAATTGAAATTATTTGCTAAATTAGAAACAATTTCAACGAAATCTTTCAATTTCTTATTTTACTGCTTATCTCTTTTATATATTTGTTTTTAATTTCTATTACATATTTAAATTTACATGAAGTTTTTTAATCTTTTCTGTTAAAGCAAAGTCTTCAACCATAAGTCATAAATAATTTTAGAAATTTGTGGAGATAAAATCTAAGGCTTTGTTTGGTTGGAGAAAAAAGAAAGATGTTTTAAAAACTTTTGTAGAAATTTTTAAAAAATGTGTATGATGTGAAATAACTTGAATTAGTTATATTAAAAAATATATTTGATGTGAAATAAAGTGATTTTTTAATATTGAAATTTGTATAAGATGAGATACAAAATATTATTTTATTATTTTAAAATAAATAAGATTTTTGCTAAAATTTCCCTCAACCTAAGAGTTATGAACATTCAAATGATATGTTCTAGTTTTAATTTTGCGTGGTACTTAAAACTAATTTTCCACCAAACCACTAAGGGATTGCCCCTTATATTTCACTAATTTTGGCTATTCAAGCCACTTAGGTGTTACAAGGGCATTGTTATAGAGGAGCATATGGATTTTAGCAAAGGATTAAAGCTTTTAATGAACATGCTTAAGGCATTAACTCATAGTCCTTTGATTTTATTTTAACGAGTCCTTAAGATCTTCGAGTTCCATATGGAAGTCATGACTGGACATATCCAAGATGAAGTGCCTTGGTGTATGCTTTTTGCAGATGATATTGTCCTTATTGAGAAAACTAAAGAGGGAGCTAAAGCGAAACTAGAGCTTTGGAGGAATGCTCTAGAATCTGAAGGTCTTCATCTCAGTAGATCAAAAACTGAATATATGGAGTGCACATTTAGTCAAGAAAGAAATACTTATATTGGAGATGTGACAATTGGTAATCAAATTGTTAAGAAGAGTGAGTGCTTTAGATACCTTGGATCAATTATACAAAATGATGGCGAAATAGATAATGACGTTATTAGCAGGATTCAAGTAGGATGGGTAAAGTGGAGAAATGCTTCTGGTGTTTTGTGCGATAGAAAAATCCGATTCTAGATCAAGGGTAAATTTTATAAAACTGTAGTAAGACCAGCGATGATATATGGTGCTGAATGCTGACCTGCAAAGAGGAAACATACAAATAAAATAAATGTTGCAGAAATGAGGATGTTAAGGTGGATGTGTGGATATACACGAAAGGATAGAATGATAAATGAGTATATCCGAAAGAAAGTGGTGTTGCACCAATTGAGGATAAACTTAGAGAAAGTCGGCTTAGATGGTTTGGACATCTAAATCGTAGGCCGATTGAAGCTCCAGTTAGAAAAGTTGAGTTATTGAATTTTGCCCATGTACAAAAAGAAAGAGGGAGACCAAAGAAGACATGACAAGAAACTATAAGGAGTGATCTTAGTTACTTAAACTTAGATAAGAATTTGGTAACTGATAGAGCGCAATGGAAACAAAGGATTTATGTAGCCGACCCCACCTAGTGGGATTAAGGCTTGGTTGTTGTTGTTGTTGTTGTTAAGATCTTCGAGTTCTCAAACAAAATATTAATGAATATTTTGAATAAAAATACTTACAGAGAAGAGAAAAAGTTGACTGAGCTCTAATACTAGATTGAAATGATCGAAGCAAGTAGCAAGTAGGAAAGAGGCAAGTAGAGTTTTACTGAGGATGCTTCATAATGTTATGAATGCCTTACCATAGCCTAGAGGTGATCCTTATATAGAATAATAGATGAATCTATCAATACATTAGTTATATAAAGACAATAGGATAGTTGGTGCATTATTAATAAAAACTTTAAGATGCTTGTGCAATGAAAATCGAATAAGGGGTGTGAGGTGATTATTTCGTAGATAACCCATTGTAGATAACTTTATCAAAAAAGGGAGAATTACATAGGCCACTCTTAAAGAAGGCATTTTTACTCATTTAACCTTTAGGTTGCGTTTGTTTGGAAGGTTATTTTATAACATAGGTGTTTTTAACGTTTGTTTATGGTTTCTTAGATTAAAAATAATCTTAGTTGTTATAAAAGGTATTTAAAATTTCAAATAATTAGATCGATCATATTTGTTATATAATTTTATTGCAGAGTTCTTTTACACATGAGTACAAACTAATTACTTGTTATTATTAATTTAAATTTAATTAATTTTTATGGTATTAAAATTTGATTGGCGATATATATTTCATATCAAAAAAGGCCATAGATGAAATGAAGAAAATTTCATATACATTTTCAATATTCATTAACTAAGATTCTCCAAAAAAAAAATCATTAAGATAACTATAATCAAATGACATGACAAGTACAACTCTAGGATAGATAAAAAAGTAATAAAAAAATACATAATAAGAGAAATAGTTAACTGGTTCAATTTGAAATACAAAGCAGGGGTCGAACTTTAAGTACATAAACATGATAACAATATTAATCTAATCGCAGATCAAGGCACGTATTGCAAAACCCATAAACAAGCCAGTCGAGGAGCTACATCACTGACATTTGTATGCTCCTTGTCATCATCGTCTTCATCACCAGTACTAGTGAAAGAATTAAGAACATTCAAACGCTCAATCAACTTGGCAAAGTGCCTCCTCGTATGTTTCTTTCTTGGATTGTACCTAAGACAACAGATAAAGCTAATGAAGAAATCTTTAACACAAGGATTCGAGAGTCTGAATTATAATTTGAATCAATTTTAGTATATAAATTTTGATCTAGGAAGGATTCAGGTTCAATTACATATAGAAGTTTAAGTCGGTGGGACAACATAAGCCTACTAAAAAATGCTTTGTCCGTGCCCCGCCAAATATTATGATATGCATCTGTAACACATTGCCAACTAAGATGAAATTAGGTAAACAATACAGTATAACTATTAGTACAAATACCTTTGATTATGCCAAGAACTAAACCAGTGCGCCGTTCATTTTCTTGACAACAATTAAACAAAACTGGAAAAATCAAATATGCAATAGAGTCTCAAGCATCTGCATTATCAACTGTACTGTCTCAAAATAAAGTAATGGAGCCCTCTAAAGTACTCAGTTATATAAGTAAAAACATGACCAAATATATAGCAGATATGATATTAGCAGTAGATATCATATTTGTAGCTGACTTACAAATATATTATACAAGTATAAACTATGTTTTGTGATCAGAACTTCAAAGAAAATTAAGAAAATTATCATAGTTTCACGTGAATGCAAAGATAATGTGTTTCGTTAAGGTTTGAATCATCATTCTAGATAGTGTTTAAAAAATATTCCCAAAAACCACCTGTGCCTCCTCCGTTCCCAAATAACTCGAGCAATTTGTTGCTGCATTCTATCACCTCTATGTCGATCACCTACTCTATTGTGGTCTTGAGCATCTTCATGAAGTTGAGTCAATGCTACATCGTTGGCGTCAGATTCAACTTCTTCCGTCTCTAGTGCGTAAAGATTGGATCATCTTTAGAGTATCGTGCGATGAAATTATGTAATACGAAACAAGCATGGATAACATCATGCTGGGTCTCCAACGGAAATGGTCTCATTGTAATTTAGATATGAAAACGTTGTTTCAATATTCCAAATGTTCTTTCCACTACATTGCGAAGACATGCGTGTCTATGGTTAAATTTTTCCTCAATTGATGCATACTCTCTTGAGGTGGCACTGGTAAATCGAGCTATGTTGTAGTGTATATTTCGATAAGGCGCCAGGAATTTGGATGTGTTAGCATAGCCTGAGTCTACTATATAATATTTACTTATACATGTCATTAAGAAAATCACGTATATGTTAGTTAACTAGTTTGTAAAGAAAATAATTCAGATTAATTATTTCTTTACTAGTGGGCACAACAAAATCTCCAACGTCCATTGACCAATATAGCACACGCATATCAGAAGCACTCCTTTCCCAACCAATAGTCGCAAATTGAAATATTCTATCAAAACTAATGACCACCATCACATTATGTGAAACTATTCCCTTTTGATTGCGGTAAGCAGGTTGTTCCTTAAAAGGTACAATTGCCGGTATATGTGTGGCATTGATGGCTCCCAAGCAATCTTATTTCAATTAAAATCAAAATTGATCAAATAAAGTTCAATTTATTTTTGACGAAAAAAATAAAGACAAGACACCGTAAAGTGGGGCCAAAATCTTTTATTCTTTCTTAACTTTGGATAAAACGGTGTAGATGCAGTTGGTAGTTGGGGAAACTCAGAGGCTAATGATGTCACAGCTTTGAGGGTGTAATTAAAATATCTGCTTATTATCTCTAACGAATGCTGAAATGTTTCAGCGCATTCGCGATCACCACAGCCAAATGCAACAATACGCATGAAGATATCAAGTTGCTCGATGGCCGGTACATGTTGTGAATCTTGCATTAGGCTAGAACTTACCAACCAATTACGCAATACAATGAACGCATCTAAATGCATCCTTATAACATTGAAGAAAATCTCAGGATGATCGTGCTGCAACATGTATTCAAGGTTTTGTAGGCCTGTGAATGCGTTCGTGCATCTGTTGGGGTGCACATTGAATTGGTTCAGCAAGCAAATACTCCTCAAACCATTGATCTTCTTCATCACAGGTCATTTGCTCAAACAAGTCATCCTGATTATCGAGCTAACGTGTGGGCAAATCCATTGTTCACAAGTGAAATTTTGGCCACACAAGCAAAATGCGTTGGCTGGATCAGTATTATATCAAAAAAATCGAATGAAGAAGGTAAAATTCTAAAGAAGCAATGAGATCCTAAGTCACATACAAAGTATAATAAGGCTGTAATATATGCATGAGTGATCAGATCAACATCATTTCAAAGTGCATGTCACTTTGCCAAAAAAATATGAAGTAAAAGCAAATTTCAGCTTTTTGTAGAACAATGATCAGATTTACATTATCTCATATGTCTAAAATATGTAAAGCATAAGCAACAAATTGAATAATGACGGATTTCACATCATTTTTAAAGCTATCAAAATTTTTTTAATATCATATGTGAATACTTGCATGAGTATATAATCAGAATTTTGTCATGTCATTTCACTGTAAATACATGAAGCAAAAGCAAATTTCAGTTTTTTGTAGAACAATGATCAAATTTACATTATCTCATATGTCCAAAATATATAAAGCATAAGCAACAAATTGAATAATGCCGAATTTCGCATCATTTTTAAAGCTATCAAAATTTTGCTTTATATCATATGCGAATACTTGCATGAGTATATGATCAGAATTTCTTCATGTCACTCCACTCAAAATATATGAAGCAAAAGCAAATTTCAGGTTTTTGTAGAACAATAATTAGATTTACATTATCTCATATGTCCAAAATATGTAAAGCATAAGCAACAAATTGAATAATGACAGATTTAGCATTATTTTTAAAGTTGTCGAAATTTTCTTTATATCATATGCGAATACTTGCATGAGTATATGATCAGAATTTTATCATGTTACTCCAGTCAAAATAGTTGAAGCAAAAGCAAATTTCAGTTTTTTCTAGAACAATGATCAGATTTACATCATCTCATATGTCCAAAATATGTAAAGCATAAGTAACAAATTTAATAATGACAAATTTCAAATCATTTTTAAAGTTATCGAAATTTTTGTTTATATCATATGCGAATACTTGCATGAGTATATGATCAGAATTTCATCATGACATTCCACTGGAAATCCATAAAGCAAAAGTAATTTTCAGCTTTTTATAGAACAATGATCAGATTTACATCATCTTATATGTCTAAAATATATATAGCATAAGCAACAAATTAAATAATGCTAGATTTCACATCATTTTTAAATCTATCAAAATTTTTCTTTATATCATTTGCGAATACTTGCTAGAGTATATGATCAGAATTTCATCATGCACTCCACTCAAAATATATGAAGCAAAAGCAAATTTCAGGTTTTTGTAGAATAGTGATCAGAATTACATCATCTCATATGTCCAAAATATATAAAGCATAAGCAACAAATTGAATAATGATAGATTTCGTATCATTTTTAAAGTTATCGAAATTTTTCTTTATATCATATGTGAATACTTGCATGAGTATATGATCAGAATTTCATGTCACTCCAGTCAAAATACATGAAGCAAAAGCAAATTTCAGCTTTTTGTAGAACAATAATCAGATTTACATCATCTCATATGTCTAAACTATGTAAAGCATAAGCAACAAATTGAATAATGACAGATTTCGTATTATTTTTAAAGCTATCGAAATTTTTCTTTATATTATATGCAAATACTTTCATGAGTATGTGATCAGAATTTCATTATGTCACTCTGATGTGGGACGGACGAATGACGATGCAGTTTAGAGATCAGCAATTTTTATGAAGCAAATTATTCACAAACTAATGTTAGAATATCATAGAACAACTGTGTAATGACTGAAAAATTAATTAAACCCGCAAAACTGATTTTTTTCAAAATTTTAAATAAATTAGATCAAAGTTAATTGAAAAATTACCAATTTAGATTAGGGCGCAATCCGGTTTCCAACAAATCAGAAACAGGGAACAGGATTAAGGATCTCACAATATTTAACTAACAGTAATTTATATTCACTCAATAAAGAAAGGTCGCACAGATGGAACAAATTCGAGCAAACCACAAGCGAGCAAAAAAATACTAGTTATTCGACTTAATCAGGTCAAAAGCTTTGTTGAAATTCATACCTGAGTAAGAGGGTCCAGGGACCACCATGTAATTTCCAAAAAATTTGGGGTTCGGGCAGCTAAGGCGCAGACGCGCTAGAATGCGAGCGAGGGCGCGGGAGGGCGCGAACTCGGTCGGGCGGGCAAGCGCGGTCAGGCGGGCAAGCGC
>JAEMOT010000883.1:50795-69773 GCA_019297695.1 Apostasia ramifera
CGCGCGGAGGGCGGCGGGTCGGAGCGCGCAGGGTTGCGGGTCGGCGGGTAGGAGCGCGCAGGGCTGCATGTCGGCGCGCGCAGAACGATGCCTGGGGCAGCATACGGGGCGCGCTCGGCAGCGTTGGGCGGAGCTGTGTACTCACGTCGACGTAGTCGGCACGGGCGCGTCGACGTAGTCGGCACAGGCGCGTCATCGGTGATGTGGAAACCTGACGACACGATCACGTCTAACCGGAGTCGGCGAGCAGGCGGGGTTGACGAGGATGAGGTGAAGTGAATGCTAAGGGATGTAAGATGAATGGAATCGAATCCAGAGGGAGGAGCTGGAGCTGATGGAGTTTAGGGATTCTTACCCAAGGCCCAAGCCTTTCCATATCCCGGATATCGATTCATTCCAGAATCAGATAATCCCAAGGGAGAACACAAATCAAATTCATTCAGCATTAGGATAAATATTTTTTTTTTAACAAAAACGAAGTGAAGCACGACAACAATGAAATTTTTTAAAGAGAATATGCATTGATCAATTTCATGTTCTCTGGTATACCAGAATCGAAAGTCCAGTTGACGCAAATGAATGTTATCATCAATAAAAATTCATCTGTATATTTGAGAAGTACACTATTCACGTAGCCCAGAGGACTTAGCCAATTTTTAAACCAGAAAAAAGCAAAGAAATGAATAACCATAATAGCTATTCCTGTACAAATGGAATTTGTTTTGTCATGGTGGATTCAAGATACGAAAATCAACATAGACTGTTAGTAACTGCAAAAATCTCAAGTGAAATTCAGTTTCCACCTCCACATCATAATAAGAAGTGACGTATAAAATTGAATCGTCACGTAAGATATTGTAGAAAACCAGAGAAGACAATTGTTTCTTAGAAATCGAATCTATTTTGCCATGGTAGACTCAAACACAGAAAATTGATATAGATTGTTAATAACAGAGAAAATCTGAATGGACTCAAGTTCCATGCCCAGATCCACATAACTAAAAAGTGACATAAAATTAAATCATCACATAAAATATTATATAAAAACAGAGAAGACAGCCTATCTACTTAGAAAGCTGGAGTAGTCATGAGGATTAAAAGCTACTCTATATCACGGAAACCTCAATTCACATATGACTTGAAAGGGATTTTGACGTAGAGAGGGAAGTATTATACAATCCTAAAGCTACTGTACTTAGGCGTTTATGCAAAGAAGTTGATATTCGGAACTTACAGAATTTGACAAAAATACTTTTTGTAAGCTAAGTACAACTAAACATGCAATATCATAACCAATAAATTGGACTATGTTATGCAATGTGGGGAGACTAAACTAAAGTGAGCCTAACTGTGAAAGGTTACACATTCTCACGTATAATTTCATAAAAATCTCATGAAGATTAGCAATGCTAAAAAAAATAAGTACTTAATCCATACAATTATGATTAAAAAACTATCAACATTCTAGGAAATTATGTATTTTGATCAAGCAACATAACACTCTATGGCATGGAGTGCAATTACAGGAATCTGTCAATAAATAGAAGCAATGAGATGAATTTTCAATTTCAACGTCATTTCAAGTAAAGATTAAGAAGATTTAATAAACTAACAATATTAACGATTCCCAATATTTTGGCCAATACTGCTTTCAGGTTCCTCATCAAATTCAACAGAAATTTTCCATGCCTTCAATTGCATGATGTATTAAAGAAAACTAAATGCTTACAATACAATACATTCATCTCATGAACTGTAAACATGAATGATGGTAGATGAAATGTTAGAAATAAAGAGGGACAAAATAATAGATAGATTTCCAAAAAGGAAAATGAATTAAGTAATGTTGGCCGATACAAAGCGATGACATAGGAATTAATCTAAAAAATGTTGAACCTAAATAGTACTATGTGGCTTCCTAGAACTCACTACCTGCACATAAAATAAAATGAACATGTGTTATCTGATTATGTTGCCGCCTGCTGCCTTTCATTTTATACAAAAATAAGTTTGGAAAATGAATTATGTTGCCGCCCTGCTGCTAATGCAAAGTAATGATTAAGGAAACAGTCTTATCAGCATGCCGGGAAAATCACATGAACTGGCAAAAAAATTTGTACTCTGAGATACAAATTGACTTGCAGGACCAAAATGGAAGAACTGAAACATCATTTTAATCAGTTTGTTTGGAAAGCATGTGATCATTTTAACTGTCAAAAAAAGCATTAGAAAGCATGTGAACACTTGCAAGTTTCTTAGAAAGCTGGAGTAGTCAGAATTTTGTTTGGTTTTGCCCACATGTTAAGCATTTCAGATAACTAAAGAGGAACCAAGCCATTACACAAACATCCTCTTGAAAAAAAATTGGAAGTCACAGTAAAAATCTGCTGTTGAAAGTGTGCCAAAAAGATTTACCGCAGCAGAGATGAAGGTTTTATGTAATTTTTCGCGTGGACGATGCAAGGCCGTCAGAGCAAAGAGTCTCCTAGAGCGTCGCAGATCTGAGCTATAGCGACGGTTTTGCATCGCTGAAAAAAAATTTAATTGGGATACCTGTATTGCTGCAAGAATGACTAAAACCAACCAGCAATAAATGGCGTCGACGACGTAATGCGCCGTAGTTAATTTGCTATCCACCATTGAGATTCGCAGGACGCTTGCAGCCAGAGGAAATTTCTTTACTAGTCGCATGCAGCGCGCGTCTCCCAGCCAATCGCAACCAGTGTGAGTCGCCCTGCCGATCACAGCCACCTCGCCCGTAAACCCTAGCCAAGCCACGCCCCCTCGGTTAGCTTAACCTTCACGCCGAATAATAATAGCGTAAATTTTTGAATAACGCCGTCTCAACTGGTTTGCATAAACTGGTTGAGGTAAACAAACGCAGCCTCAGTTAAATATTTACATATGACACTTAATATTTTGTATGCATAATTACAAACTACACTTTTGCATATTTATGAATGACCAGAAATTCCTGTGTTTTAACAAGATGAAGTGTTAGATGTTTTCCAATTTAATAGGAGGGCTGCAGTTCTTAATTATACATTTAAAATATAGGGTGACATATGTAAATATCTAATTTTGGGGGTGAAATGAGTAAAAACCCTTCGTTAGGGGTGACGTAATTCCCACAAAAAAAAAAGATTATGGTGATTTAGTTTGATCATAAAAATAGAGTAGAAGACCTGCCACGAAGGTGATGAGATAGTATCTTTGTGGAAGGAACAAAAAATAAAAGAAGGTTGGTAGCCAATAACTTGGTCAAAGGCTACACGATAAAAAATGTACTTACTAAACTTTAATTCCACATCTTCATTGTGTTGGATTTTATAGTGGAAAGATTGATGAAACTAGCATAAATAATTGGTACAAGGCTGTTCATATTGATGATGATGATGGTTGCTACGAATTTCATTCATTCGACTTCTTGGTAATTATTTTTTGGGGTTTGTTTATACAAATCATTTGCTAGTTAAGTGGATCATCTTAGATTATATTTTCATGTATAAATGTATAGTGAAATTTACGGTGTTGGGTATATGCAGTATGATACGAGTAATGTGATAAACTTAAACCACATTTTAGTTTATTAGAATGGTACGAAGTGTTACATAGCTGCTTTTGTAAGGTTCCTTTGAAGCCTGCACGTATTATGATATGACAGAGTAGGGTACCACGATAGCAAAAGACAACTGGCTTTGTGGAGATTTATTAAGGTGCCAGGCTTGGAATTTCTGTTTTAACTGCGAATCACAGTCTATACAAACTGCTTAACAGTTTGGAGACCAGGTTATGTGTGTGGAATATTTGATTGGTTTTTGAGTAAAAGAAGCTGCAAAAGTTTTATGAGAACCCTTACCTGAGTAAAAGGGTGAAAATCTAATTCTGTAGCTACCCATACGTTGATGTGAGATTCAATTGGTTGCAAATTTGTCAAGCAACTGATTCTTTGTTTCTGACTTCTTTATTAGTTGCAAATCTTTCAAGTGACTGATGTTTCAATCTTGCTTCTGCTATTTATCCTTCTAGTTTTTTTTTTAAATTTTTTAAATATGTATATCGTTCTAGTTGTCATTGCTACATTCAAAAGTTTCCTTAAATTTACTGTTCTTGAATTTCCTCTGAATTTATCATATTTTCTGTAGTGTTATGCACGGCATTTCTATTCATTATGTCTCTTGAATTCATATTTACTGGCCACTTTCTGATTATGAAAGGAATACATAGAGAAAGGTATAATTTAGATGTTACTTTAGTTTTGTTGAGGTGTGGTTTTTGATGATAAAGAAGATAACAACAATCTTGCTCTTTGCTTTGCATGAAAAAACTCTTTTGGGCATGTTCAGTTACTTTAGTTTTGTAGGCATTTTCTTTTTTGGCTATTTTGTTTCCATATGATTCATTCTGATATGATATCACTTCTTTCAGGTTATCAGTAAGTGGGGTGTTAGAAATAAAATAGATTTTCTCTCATTATCTTACACGAGACATGCTGAAGATGTTCGACATGTAAGGATATAAATATTACTTTTTTTATGTATACTTGAAAATAGCAGTCTGTTTACCTTTTTTCTCAACCAAACTATAGTTTACAATGAAAATTTTTTGTTTAACTTCAAGAATAACACTATACATTTTTTTTTAATTGAAATTTTAATTCAGGCTCGTGACTTCCTTTCAAAGTTAGGGGATTTGAGTCAAACTCAAATTTTTGCAAAAATTGAAAATATTGAGGTAAGTTCTTGTTAGGCTTCTTGTTAATTTCTTATGTTCAGTAATCCCATTTCAAATGTCAAACTACTTTGTTTTTTTAACGTCATTCTAGGGTTTAACCCACTTTGATGAAATTCTGCAAGAAGCAGATGGTATCATTCTTTCACGAGGGAACTTGGGGATTGATCTTCCACCTGAGAAGGTTCAATATTTATTTGACAGTTTTTTTTTTCGTTCACTTGCATGCAAGTATTTCTGTTATGTTAATGTTCTCATGAGATCTAATATTATAGTACGTACAACATTTCTGTTGATGCTATGGAGCTATTGGGTTATGAAAATGAAATGGGCTTTATTTTAAGAGAACAGTATTTGTAGTTTGACTCCAAATTGTTTGGGATAAAACCTTTGTTGTTGATGTTTTTCTGTAGTATTTGTTACTTAGGTCCATCTGTGAAGAGATTTTATGGTTTTCCTTTCACTTTCGCCATTCCTTCCTCACCTTATCCATTGCTTTATATGTTGTGGTTGGCCATAGTGCAGAAGATCAGTAGTTCTTCCTTGCCTTCTGAAAGGATTTGTCAGTTCTTCCTCTCTTTCTTTGATCTCCCTTTAGATGAGATCTGATGAACTGCAGCTATCAACTACTGGCAACAGAAAAGTGGAGTTGCTAATAAAATAGTATAAATAATAAGGATAAATGAAAATAATATTATTTATGACAAATAAAATAAAAATAAAATTAATTTTTTAATAATAATTTAAATAAATATAAAAGGTAAAATAGAAATTTAAAAATTCAGTAGCTTGTGCTACTCAAATATAATAAATTATATTATAAGTATTTGAGTGTTATTTTATTATTAATATTAGTGTTTGAAATTTTTATAAAATTAATTATTAGTATTTATTTTAATAAAATTTTTAAATTTTTATAAAATGAAAGACTATTTATTATTGTTATAATTTAAAATTCGCTCTAAATTTACTCTTATTATACTTTATTTAAATTCAAGTTAATTTTCTTTAATTTAAAATTAATATACTTTATTTAATTAAAATATATATTTAATTTTACATTTATAATGTAATTTATTATATTTGAGAGATGGGGGCGGCTCAGGAGAGAGAGAAGAGAGAGGGAGAGGAGAGAGAAGGAGGCTGGGTGGCGCGAGAGAGAGAGAGAGAGAGAGAGGGTGGGAGGCGGTGGGCGGCAGGAGAGAGAAAGCTTGAGAGTAATTTTTTTAATAAAAATTTAGAAATAGATAATAAAAGGTAAAATTGAAATTTTAATTTTTAATGAGGGCAAAATTGGAAAGCCACAATTTCAGCAGCATGGTACTATCTTTAATAGTGTAGTATAAGATAGGATTTACCTGTTTTGCATATGGTTGAGTAAGATCGAGTCCACAGTAATTTAAATTTTAGTTGTAGTGATTAGCCAGAACTAAAGATGGTGCCTTTTGCAAGTTAAAGACACAGTGGATAGAGCACCATGCATTATTCTAAATTACAGTGCCTTTTTTGAAAAGAAGATAAAATCACTAGTTGACAGGATTACACAGTCAGTTGGAAGACATCTAACACTGAATAAAACTGCATTGTAGATTACCCTAAACTCAACACCCCTGAATTTGTCATTTGTTTTCAGTGGATTGGGTATTTTCCCTTTAGCTGATTTTTACAATTAGGTTGTTGTATATATATTTTGATTCTAATCCATCTTGTTCCCAAAATTTGAATGGTAGGGCTACTTGTTTGCTAGATACTGGAGCCTTAGAAACTTGACATTTTTGTATTTCTTTTAAGGATATGGAAGGATTCTCAAATAAAGTTTCCTTTGCCATTTCTCTTCACTGGTATATAACATAGTTTTACTCAACTCAAATTTCATTCATTATTTTCTAATAATTCATTTCAACAGTTTAAGACTTTGTATTTCAAAATATATTACTAAATCTTATCATAATATGTTTGGTGAGGTCATGATTCAGCATTGAATCTGACAGTCAGGATGATATCATGTATTGAATCAAAGTTTAAATTTAAATTGATTAAAGTTAGTTGGAGATTTTCATATTAGCTTTATCCAAATTTGATTTAATTTAGAGCAGATTTAGAAAATTTGAAGATTTTTCATATTTAAAGCTAATTTTATTTTATTATAATAAAAGTAATTCTATATTTGTTTAGATTTATTTAACATTTTATTTTCAGCATTTAGTATTGTATTTCAAATTTTATCACGAGATCTCCTTATATAATAAGGTCGCCTAGCATTGTATTGGAGACTTATTGATTAATGAAATGAGTTCAGAATTTTTTGAGTACCTAAATTTCCGGGTTAAGGTGTTGATATCCCGGTGAAGGAAAAGGGTAGAGTTAGCTTTTAGTGTAAATCCTCAAAATAGCCTAATTATCTTTATTTTGAGTGAAAAAAACTAAACCTTCATCCCTTTCCCATCTTCCTAACTCATCTTTGTGAGCCTGCATTCACACCTTACGCTGCCATACTGCCACCCTTGCCAACCTCGCTGAAGAAGATTCCAGCACTCGGCTAGTAAGCTTGTGTGCCTTGCTGCATGTCTCGTGCGCGTTGCTGCATATCCTGTGCGAGCCTGGGTGATCGCTAATCTCAATTCACATCTCATCGCGTAGGCAAACTGGGCGGATATTAATGAGCTATACTTTAAAATTTTAGAAAGGGTGATTGAGTATAGACTACATTATGATACTAGGATATCATAGAATTAGTTTAGTTTTATGCTAAGTAAATTTACTATAAAGTTGTTCATTTATTGAGAAGTCTAATGGAGAAATTTAGATAGTAAAAAAAAAGATTTATATTTGATTTCTATCAATTTAAAAAAAAAGTTTATAATGAAGTTCTAAAAAAAGTGTTTTAGAGAGTTTTTGAAAAAGAAAGTGAGTTACATTGTTTATACTGATGTTATTAAAGATATGTATAATGAAGTTGTCACTTGTGTTTAAACATAAAAAGATTTGATTAGATATTTTTTTATTTTGGTTGGATACAACAATGCTCAGCTTTAAGTTCATATCTTTATGCAGAGGTTATAGAGATTCTAACTTGACACATTCAAAAGGAGGTTCTTTGTTGTATGCTTTTTGTAGATGATATTCTTCTTAATAAGATTAGAGATTATTCTAAAGCAAAACTTAAATTATGGAGAAATATTTTACAGTTTAAAATTTTTTATTTTAGTAGATCCAAAAACTAATATATGAAGTGCAAATGTAGTCAAGATAGAAGCATTAATATTAGAGATGTGACAATTGAAGATTAAGTTGTTAAGAAAGTGAGTGATTTAGGTACCTCAGTTCAATTATACAATATGACAGTGAAATAGATTGTAATGATATAGGTAGAATCCAAGTAGGGTTAAGTAGTGGAATGCATGTGCTGTGTTGTATGATAAAAAATGTCGCTCAAGTTTAATAGTAAATTTTATGGGCTCGATTGGTTCAAGGCTCAAAAGAGCTCAACTGTTATGCTATTTTATTGATACTTTAAATTAATCACAAATTTTAATTTTATTTCACATTAAACACAAATTTCAATATTAAAAATTAACTTATTTTGTATGAAACACAAATTTTAACATTAAAATTAATTTTATTTCACATCCTACATATATCCCAATATTAAAATAGCTTTTTAACTTTCGATTAAACTTATAAATTAATATATTTTCTCACTTTTACCCAAAAATAATCTTCCAACTAAACGAGGCTTATAGGACAGTAGTAAGGCTAGTAATGTTACATGGTGCTGAATGTTGACATAACTTTATTTTACATTTTTTGAATAATTTATTTTTATTATTAAAAAAAATTATTCAAAAAAAATGTAGAAATATACTAATAAAATAAGTATCGAATTAATATATCCATGAAAAGTTTAGAATATATGCTCAAAGATAGTCATTTTATATGGCTTGGACATATAAATCGTTGGCCTCTCGAAGCTCTAACAGGAGAGTTACTGGATTTTGCCTATGTAAAAAAGAAAGAAGAAGATCAACGATGACACAAATTTTATAAAGTTGAATTTGTGTGAGATGTGTCATTTTTTCATATTTAAATTTTTGTATGAAGTGAAATTAATATAAGTTATTAATGGAGGTGTTTTTGAAAAAATTTGAGGCATTTTTGTCCCCAAATAAAAGTTCCACTAGGTGGTTCAGTTAAATGAATCCTTTATTTCCATTGCACATTATCAAATAAGGAATGACCTTGTACACTTGGAGCTAAATGAGGTGTTATTTGATAATGTGCAATGGAAATAAAGGATTCATTTAACTGAACCACCTAGTGGAACTTTTATTTGGGGACAAAAATGCCTCAAATTTTTTCAAAAACACCTCCATTAATAACTTATATTAATTTCACTTCATACAAAAATTTAAATATGAAAAAATGACACATCTCACACAAATTCAACTTTATAAATCAACTTTTTTTCATATCTTATACATCTTTTAATAAAAAAATCAATTTTAGTTCACTTTCGACATAATTTTCAATAATAAAATAATTTTATTTCATATCATAACAATGAAATAAATTCCAAGCAAACAAAGCAAGGCTTGGCTGTTGTTGTATACTATTTATATCAGTTTATGCCTACTGAGATATGGCTACGTAACAGATGTAACACTTGGGACTTGCTGAATTATCCTAATTGTATAAGACGGTGTTGTTTGTCCTGCAAGGAAATATATAGTAATATTGTTTAGGCTTATACGTTCTGTTTACCACAATGGCTCGATGAAATTAAGTATTTCTTGAATTGCACAATAGTTGACTTTATGATCCCCTTGTAAAATGTAATTCATTACCTCATTTTTTTTTCAGGTGTTTTTATTCCAAAAAGCAGCCGTCTATAAGTGTAATATGTTTGGAAAACCTGCAGTAATTACCCGTGTGGTGGACAGCATGACAGATAACCTCAGACCAACTCGTGCAGAGGCAACTGATGTGGCCAATGCAGTACTTGATGGTATATTTGTAGACATGGGCATGTTTCTTTCATGCTGTCATGTTACTGCATCTCAGCTACTGTCATGCCTTATAATGCGTTATCGCCTTTATGTTTAGTATATAGTACACTTCACTGACTTTGTGGAAATTTTTGTTCAGGGAGTGATGCTATTCTTTTGGGTGCTGAAACTCTTAGGGGGTTATACCCTGTTGAAACCATTTCAACAGTGGGTAGGATATGTGCAGAGGTATGGCATGTTTCTAATTTAACAGTTTTGTGACGTTTTTTTAATTTTTATTAAGTTCAATGGCTGATATATGGAGCCTTGTGTGGACAAATATTTGATTTTGCTTGACTTGAACAAAATTTAACTTGGTGGATACCCAGAAGTTTGAAACATGAGAGCATAACGTCTAAGCATGTTTATAAGATGTTGTGAAGTGTGAAAGAATATTTGTCTTTCGCTTTGGCTGAATTCTTGAATGTAATCATGCTCTTACTATTAATTGATACTGGAGTCTTTGATATTACAGTTTCTTTGGGCTTACTTTCATAAATGAAACAGCCCTCTTAGGAACCAAAGAGGCGAGCTACATTTTATTTATGCGCTCTAGTATCATTTTATCAGAGATCTGTCCTTATTTAGTCCTTATTGATCATCCTATCAGAGATTTTTATATTGCGTGCAGTGCTATATAGTTGATTGTTATGTTCTTTGTGACTTGATTTTTTGGTATGTTTGAAAATGGGGTTTGTGTGAACGTCTTTTAATGCTTAGAGCTGGAATCGATGGAGCTGCACATTTTCAGTTTTTCTTTATCTGACACAAATTTCGGTTTTTTTAATTGTCATTTGAAATGCTTTAGTACCATTTTAAGTGGATTTTGTTTTTAAAACCATGAACATACCAAAACAGTCATTATTTCTATTAACCATTCTGTCATTTCACAATGATATTGGGCTCATTTGGTTGGAGAGTTATTTTCGGAAAAGAAAGAAAATGTATTAGTTTCTAAGTTTGATGAGAAATAAAGTTATTTTAAAATTTAGGGGCAATTGTGTATATCACACCTTATTTGTAAAAAATTATAAATCTTACATCATTTCTAAATAAAATCTTACTATACTTCAAATCTTGAGCCTTAAAATCATAATCTATGATACAAAAGACTAAATCTCATGTTCTAAACTACTTTAATACTTACAACTAAACCCTCAACTTTAAACTCTAGAACATATACCTTAGATTGTAAAGTTTTAATTTTCGTTGATGAATTATATATATAATCCATTTAAAATTTAAACTAGTGGGATAAAAACCTCTGTCATGTACTTATGAATCACATAAAACTTGTTGAACAAACATCATAAATTTTTTAAGAAAGTATGCTAAATTAGGGCGTCCCCTGAAAGCGACACGCTGTATTGCCTGAATATAGTAAAAAAGTGTGCAAAGACTACTGTATCAGTATCCGAGTGTAGTGATAAGTGAGCAAGGGTTCTCACATCATAGACGTATGCTGGTGAAAAAGCTAGTCCAAGATATCAGAATAAGATTAGGGACTTAGAATTTAAGTATTTTGACAGGCAAGTTAATAAAGATAGTAGATATTATGGTTCATATAAGGATTTATATTTTATGCCTTCAAGAAACAAAATAGTTAGAAGAGAAAGCCAAAAAAATTGATAGCTTAAGCTTCAAACTTTGGTACTTTAATAAGAATAGAATTAGGAATGGAGTTGGTATAGTTCTTGACAAAAGTTTGAAAGATTATGTAGTAGAAGTCAAGAGGAATGAAGATAGAATTATAGCCTTAAAAATTATTATCAATGAGATGATTATTAACATTGTAAGCGTATATGCAACCTAAGTAGGTTTGCATGCGAGTATAAAGAAAGAGATAAAGTACTCGAGTAAAATGCATTAAATATATGGATTATAAAGTACTTTTTAAAAATGAAGACATTCAATACAGATGGATGTGCTATTTTGAAAGACTTTTCAATGGTGATTGTGATGATACAATTAATCCTACTTATTTTAGCAACTAAAAGAATAGAAATTGCTCTTACATCTAATGTATAAGTAAAGGTGAATTTAAGAAAGTTTTAAACAAGATGAAGTGTAAAAAAGCAGTTAGACCGAATGACATTATAATAGATATTTGAAAATATATGAGAGATAAAGGAGTTTCTTGGCTTACTAAGATTAATTAATATAATTTTAAAAACTAAAGTGATGTCAAATGAATGGAGAAAGAGTACATTGGTATCTATTTATAACAATAAAGACGAAATACAAGACTGTGCTAGTTATAATGGAATTAAGTTAATAAATCATACTTTAAAATTTTGAAAGAGGGCGATTAAGCATAGATTATATCATGATATCAGGGTATCACAGAATCAGTTTAGTTTTATGTTTTGTTGATTTATTATGAAAGTTGTTTATTTATTGAGATGTTTAATAGGGATGTTTAGGGAGAAAAAAAGATTTGTATTTGAATTTTTATTGATTTAGAAAGAGCCTATGATAAAGTGCTACGGGAAGTGCTTTGAAGAGTTTTGAAAAAGAAAGGCGTTTGCACTATTTACATTCAAGTTATTCAGGACATGTATAAAGGGGCTGTTACATGTGTTCGAACACAAGAGGGTTTGACTAAGAATTATTTTATTTCAGTTGTATTACATTAAAGTTTAGTTTAATGTCCATATCTCTTTGCATTAGTTATATTGATTTTAACTGGACATATTCAAGAAGAAGTGCTTTAGTTTATACTTTTGTAGATGATATTCTCTTCATTGATAAAACTAGAGAAGGTGTAAAGGCGAACCTCGAGTTATGAAATAATACATTAGAATCTAAAGGCCTTTTTCTTAGCAGATAAAAAATTGAATATATGAAGTTAATTTTAGTCATGATAGAAGCACATGTAATGGGAAGATGACAATTGATGATCAATATATTAAGAAGAGCGAACAGTTTAGATATCTTAGATCAATCATACAGAATAACCGTGAAATAGATGGTGATGTTATTAGCAGCATCCAAGCGGGTTGCATAAAGTTGAAGAGTGCATCTGACGTATTGTGTGATAAAAAAACTTTCACATAGACTTACTAGTAAATTTTATAGAATAGTTGTTAGGTCAGCGATGTTATGGTGCTAAATGCTGGCCTACAAAGTAGAAATACATAAATGAGATCAGTATTATAGAAAAATTGGATGCGAAGGTAGATGAGTGGGTATACGTGAAAGGACAAAGTAAGAAATTAGTATATCCGCGAGAAGGTTGGAGTGACCTCAATTGAAGATAAGCTCAAAGAAAGTTGGCTTAGATGGTTTGGACATATAAATCGTAGGCCGATAGAAGTTTCAGTAAAGAAAGTTGGATTATTAGATTTTGTCCATGCAAAAAGAAAGAGGTAGGCCAAAAATGACATGACCTGAAACTATAAGGAGTGATCTTACATATTTGAAGCTAAATGAAGATTTGTTATTTTATAGTGTACAATGGAAACAACGGATTCATGTAGTCCATCTAGTGGGATAAAGGCTTGGTTTGTTGTCGTTGTAAGTTATTTTAATATTGAGAAGTGTGTAAAATATGAAATAAAGTTGATTTTAGTATTGAAATTTGCGTTGGATAAATAAAATTATTAAAATTTGTGATAAATTTGAAATATTAATAAAATATTAATTTAGCTTTTTAAGCCATGAACTAAACAAGGCCTTAATGTAGTTGAAAGCTTTACTCTCTGTAATAGTTATAAATTCTATGTCAGCAAGATACTTATTGAAAAGACAAATTGTTACATTTTGCTAAGGATCATCACCTGGGGGTCTGTTTGTTTGTAAGGTAAAATTTAACAAGGTTAAAATTAAACTTGAATAGACATATTTTTTATTGAAAGTTATGAATGATATGAAATAAAGTTAGTTATTATATTGAGATATGTGAGGGATGTGATATAAAGTTAGTTATTATGTTGGGATATGTGAGGGATGTGATATAAGTTAGTTATTATTTTAGTAATGTGTGTAGGATGTGAAATAAAGTTAATTTTTAATATTAAATTTTATGTGTGATTTGATATGTCAGGTTAATTTTTAACTTCCAAACAAACGGTTTTCAAGTGGTTTAAGATAAGTGCTGGAAGTTTTGAACTAGTTGCTTTAATGACAATTGTTCTGTATCTGTTGTGATTTACAGGCAGAGAAGGTTTTCAATCAAGATCTTTATTTTAAGAAAACAGTGAAGTATGTTGGAGAACCTATGACCCACTTAGAATCAATTGCCTCTTCTGCCGTATGTTTTTACTCTTCTTCCTGTTATGTCAAGTCTTGAGCATGCATGCGCTCGCTCATACTTTTTTGTCCTTTTGATGTATATTTCTTTTGTTGTCCTAGGTACGTGCTGCTATAAAAGTCAAGGCTTCTGTCATTATCTGTTTCACTTCATCTGGAAGAGCTGCAAGGTGATTTATAGTGTTGATTTTTGAGATTTTCTTCTTTTGAAGTTCACTTGTTTGATCAAGCATCGCAGCTCTATATCTGCTAGTGTTTTCAATTGTTTTTGTTGCTCTAGGTTAATTGCGAAGTATAGACCTACCATGCCTGTACTATCTGTTGTCATTCCTCGTTTGAAGACAAACCAATTACGGTGGAGCTTCACTGGCGCTTTTGAAGTAAGAATACCACTTTCAACTGTCTCATATTTAATTGATAACTTTCATGCTTCTAGGACTTATGCCTTACGATGTGCATATGCATTTATATCTGTTGTTGTGCAATGTTTCAATTTTTTTTAAAGGTAGATTTCTTTTATGCACATCTTGTTTCTGTGAGAGTTATTTGCTATTTATCTGTTTATTTAAATTTGCAGGCTAGACAATCACTTATAGTGAGAGGGCTTTTCCCTATGCTTGCTGACCCTCGACATCCTGTAAGTTTTTTACCACCTTTGCCTTATGCAGTTTGTTTCTGAATGAAAAGTGATTATCTACATAAGTTTTATCGAAGTTTATTCTACTAGATCTGTAATTTCTTGTAAACACAATAATGTTGCTTATTATAGGTCATTGATGACTTGGTCTAAAGCAATACTTGGGTGGATTTCGAGTTTTAGACCAATGTTTATTTTGCTTACAAATATCAACTGCTATGTTGCATTTTTCTACAAGTTTCTTATGCATTTAGCCTTTATTTAATCTCTAAAATGGCAAAATAGACTCCATAGGTTCTGAGCATGTTCTGAATATTGTTGACTTTCATAAATTTCCTACACACTATCTTGATCTATTTCTTGTGGTTAAACCCACTGGAGCAATTTCGGTAATATAAAGCCATTTGTTTTAACCTTTGCTGTGTCTTCTTAGGAACTTTATATGAACAGAAAAGGTAACGGTGGTATGGCAGTTAGCAACCGTTTGGTTAAATCGAGGATAAGATCTATTAAAACGATAAAAAATGTATAGATTAATAAAATTCTTAGAGTACTGTCTTGTAATGAAAATTTCTTGTGTAGCTATATGGTTTTTTCATCTTAGATTGCACCTTGTTGGAAAATTTTAGTATATTCCAGCAAAGGGGATGTATTTTGAATGTCATTTATCATTGTTCGTTTATATCAGTGAACTTGGTTTGAGATACTGCTGGCAGAGATGCATTAGAAAACAGAGCCATTGTGACGGGCCAATGTTGGAAAACCCCTGCAGATGAGTTTTTATGATTGACATGAATTCAATGTGTAAAACGCATCTTGGTTCCTCCACCTCTATTTTGAGTGACAGCACTTTAATCCCTCATTTTCTGGTAACACGCAATTTGGTCACTCCATTTTAAGGGTTTGTAAGAGGTCATTCTAATGGAAACAGTCACAATTTCCCATTAATTGGCCTTCAGTTATCCAAGTTTTTCCTGCCTTCATAATGGACTGTAGAATTAAATTGAAGAAAAAGTTCAAAATGGGGGTATTTACCTGTCAACTAATACAAAGTGTAACTGCTTCTGCTACAAGGACCAACATTTGAATAACTTTTAAAATAAGAAGTTGTGAGCTCTTCATAACCATAGTTCAGAAAGTACTATGAGCCTCAAAACCTGGGGGATCAAAGTGCATATTTACCCAATATGAATTAAAGTTCTCTGAACTAAGTTATAAAGTGTGAGTGTTCAGCAACTCGTCTATGAAAACAAACTCAAAATAATGAAGCTTCTACAGTATCTTTTAAAATCTTATCCATCGCTTGGTAAATCATGATATGCAGACGTCCAACTCTGTTTTTTTCTTTGATTTTTGATCCAACGTACTGCACTTCAACCTATAAAATAAAATCCTCATTTTTTGGTGTTGGCAGGCTGAGTCTACTAATGCTACCAATGAATCGGTTCTGAAGGTTGCCCTGGACTATGGAAAAGCTTCTGGTGTGATCAAGTCTCATGACCGTGTTGTTGTTTGTCAGAAAGTTGCAGACGCCTCCGTTGTCAAGATTATAGAGCTTGAAGATTGAGATTCTCAATTCTCTTTTCACAAGGTGTTTGTTTTCACGGAATTTTTGAATCTCAGAATCTTGCAGTCTGCTGTCTCTCAAATAACAAACAGTGAGCTTTCTCAAGGAGTTGCAGAACATAGAGTTTTGCTCTTGCTCCAACGTTTTCTTTGTCGCTTTACAACACTCTTTTGCCCGGATAGAGAATAATTAGTAATTAATTAGCACTTCCCGGAATTCTTTTTACTTGCTTCTGTTAGATTATGCTTGAAATTTGCTGAATTAATGGCAAAAGTTCTGAATGAATTTGAAATTGATTTCTTGCATTCTGCTTGTAGAAGTGTGCCTGCTTTAAATTGATGCCAACTCAAAATTGAATTGATGCTTGCACCTTGTTATGCATGTTGAATTCTATGTTTTATGTATATATTCAGGAATTTTATTTGATTAACTTTAGGCGATTTCAGCATTTATAGTTCGTGAGGTGAATCTATTGTTTGAACTTTGCTCTTTAAGACATTCATTGATACTGCTTGTCTTCAATTATTTACTGAGTTTTCTAGCGCTGCATCTTCTTCTTTTATGTTAAAATATGGAGCAAATTACTTATAGATTTCTATAATTTTCTCATAATTATATTCTCATTTATGTTTTTGAAATCTTTCTCCTAGATTACTATTTTAATTCTGGACCTATTTGTTTCTTATTGTATTTTTTTAATGTCTTTTAAATTTTAAGTTGTTTTTGTTGTTGAATGAATTTTACAATGTAATATGCCAAAATATGATCCAATAAGTTTGGAATGACGTGTGAAGTACCAACATCCTCAACCAGAAAACTAAGATTGATTTTGTGGATTAAATTAATAAAAATCAAATGTTTTATAAAAAATAAAAATTAAATACAAATTTTCTTCTCTTTCCATAAACATTTCCATTAAAATTAAATATATCCACAAAACCAAAATTCGACCAGGAATCAATCCTAATTGATTAATTCTGTTCGATTTGGGTCCGGCTTGGGTCGATTCTCAGATCTATTATCTAGATAAATTAGAATCTATTTGAATTAGATTAATTATTGACTATGTTTGTACTATGAGGTTGGTTGATTATGATTCTTTAATATAAGGGTTGATATTAACTATTTTTGAGCGAGTTGTAATAGATTTAAAATTGAAATTTATAATTTTAATTTGATTTTGATTTGATTATAAGAAATTATTTGATTATTAGTTCTTTGTAATTATATTTTTTATAATGGTGTTACAAGCAACGGTAATGTTTTTTTTGAAACAGTAAGTAATCATGTTTTAAACTTGCAACTAGAAATGAACCAAACTTTGAACAAAAAAATTCAATTTGGGTCTACTGAACTTAATTTGATTCTGGTTTCTGAAATTATAAAACGAATTTAGTTGATTTGGATTCAGTTTCTCATGGAATCAAGCTGAACTGATATGGCTTGCACCCTTAAGTAAAACCAATATGATGTTATATGATGCTAAATGTTGATTTATAAAAAAAAATATATAAATAAATTAAATATTGCAAAGATAAAAATGCTAAAGTGTGGAATGAGTATACACGAAAAGATAAAATAAAAAATAGATATATTATTGAAATTGTTGTAGTAGCCTAAGATATAATGGTTTTGGTTTTGTTTCCGAAATGGAAGTACTAATTTCAATAATTTTGATTGTTTTGACAGTTTAAGTTTCAATTGTTTTGACATACTACATGCCATGATTTTTGATTTTTTTACTCAAAAATAAAAGTTTTAAAAAGACGTTTAGTTCAATGTTATTTGATATTATGTTATGTTATCTAGAGAAAATATTTGTTTGGTTTAATAACATCTATAAATAATTTTTTATAAAATTATAAGATTATTAGTCAAAAAGTAATATCTAGATGTCATGACATTTAGATTACATAACATAACATCAAAATAATAACGAACCAAACTTCTTCTAAGAAATTTTTCTAAAAAAGTGAGACTTTTGGTCAAAATTAAGTTTGTGAGATTTGAAATAGTCTTGATTGAAACTAAAATAAAAATGATGAAAGTGATTAGTATCAATAAAATTTAAAAGAATGAGAAGTTGGTTATTATTGTTGTAAATAATTAAAAGTAAATACTTTGTAGTCTCGTAAATAATTCTAAACATTAAATTGAATTAAGATTTCTACGTAACGATAGTGCTACATAAATAAAAATATTAATTTTATCTATATGATAATAATATCACTTAGTGGGCGTTTGGTTCAATGTCATCTCAATGTTAGGTTATGTTATTTTTAGAAAGTAATTATTTGGTTTAATGACATCTTTAAATAACATTATAATTAATTACAAAAATGCCATTATACATTAACATCTAGATGTCACCCCAAATTGAGCGACATCTCAAGATAACATCATCAATTTGTCATTATAATGTTAATAACTTCCAACTAAATAAAAATAATTTGGATAATATTAATATTTTCTAATATCATAATATTGAACCAAGCAAATGTCCATTGATGAATGACAATGACATTTAGATAACATGACATCTAAATAACATTGACATTGAGATAACACTGAACCAAACGCCCCCTTAAGAAATTCTAATTGATTTTCATTTGAAATTAATTTTAATATTTAAAATTTATTTTTTGACTAGTAGGATAAATTTTCATTATTAACTTAAATTTAAATTTAAATTTTTTAGATTTTAAAGCATTTTTAAATGATATTATTGTATTTACATGATTTTAAAT
>JAEMOT010000883.1:74970-85611 GCA_019297695.1 Apostasia ramifera
ATAAAGTGCACAAGAAGGTGAAATTTTTTTTTTGATTTATTCTTAACATAAAAGGAACTATTTTTTTCTTTAGCGATAGTAAACTAGGCTTATCAGCGGCATCATAATCTTAAAGAAAATCCCAAACAAAACCTAGAGTGTGGTGGGTATTAGAGGAGAAAGATAAAGTGCACAAGAAGGTAAAAAGGAAATATCATTTATTTTTTTTCTCTTTGAAAATCCTTTCAAGAGGTATTTATATCATCATTTCCAAAGTTTTTATAAGGATTCTGTGAGTCTATCAGGTGTTGACACATGGCCCTAGCTTACAAAGAAAATATAACGATAATCACATCATAACCACCTTTCCCTATATTGACGGTGACTCCCCCTTTTTTCTATGCAACTTGCTTCGATAATACCAGACAAACACAAGAATCATGCCTATAACCATCTGAGTAATTCACAGTCTATCACTATCTTAACCGAGTACTTTAGATTCACTGTTGTTCTTTAGTCTTAACGTGGTTTGTTTTCTCCTCGGGTTTACTCTTTCGATGAACTCCTAGGTTTCCTCGATCTCTGAGATTTTCTGTGGCTCCACATGACTTCTTCAAGGGTTCTTCACAAGAATCCTTTGTTGGTCTTTCAAGAGACTTCTTTTGAAATTTGTTTTTTTTTTTTGAAACTTACAAGAGTCTCCTTCCTTAGCCTTCCATGTGACTCCTTTGCTGCTCTTCCTAGATATCCTTTGTTGGTTTTCCACGAGACTCCTTTGTTGGTTTTCCATGAAATTATTCTCCACTTGGCTTCTTTCTTGTTCCTTAGGTTCTCCACGAGGTTTCTTCGTACCACAAGACTGGACTTTGGAAGTGATATCTTGGGTTCATTTTCATAATAACATAAATATAGATTATGTTATTTAAAACGTTAAAATAGGATGTTTGAAATGGAGGAACTGTGCTGTGTGATAGGAAGATGTCTATTAAGATGAACAAATGATTCAATATTTCATATGAGAGTGATTGTTATACAATGGCAAATATCCATTAGATTAGTGTAACGTAGATGCAAATGTTTAGATGGATAAGTTCTCACTCTAGAATAAATGACATTAGGTTTGATAATATTAGAGAGATACTGAATTTGGTACATAAACAATATGAAGGAGCACATTCAAGGTGGTTTGACCATGGCCATCAACAACGTCTAGAGGCTTTTGTAGGTAAATGTGAGATCTTAAGTCATGATGGTAAAGTGAGGGATGAGGATGCAAAATATGAGTTGAGGATATGACATGAATTTTGACTTGATTGCACTTTCTGAGAGCATTTCTTATAATAGAAATGTGTAGAAGAAGAGTCTATGCACTTGATTCCAATCAATTTGGGTTTAAGGCTTAGTTGCTATTGTAATTGTAGTATCTTATGGTGTTTGATCGTGCATGGTTACTTCAATATTTCATTATCATTTATCGTTATGTTGTTGAAAATAGCCACTTCTTTCTATGATGATTTTTTTTCTCTGCTGACTTGTAGTGCATCTCATTATTTCTGTGGCTGGAAGAACGTTATGAAACTGTGTATACACGTCATCCAGGCTTTCAAAAAGGATCCAAGCCTCTTCTAGCATTAGATAATCCATTTCCTATGGAACTTCCTGAAAACCTCTTTGGTGAAAAATGGGCTTTTGTCCAGTTACCTTTTTCAGGTAATCAAATTGTACATGCCACTTCTACAGTCTCATTTCCTGCAAGAAAACATTCCTTTAAATTGCTTTAATTTCTTTATAGTTTTTCCCCTATTGTTCGTGCTAATTTTTGTTCAACAAAGGCTTTTTTCATTCAAAATAAGATCTGGTCATTTTTTGCTTGACATGTAGTCCATCTAGATTATTATATTCATACATCATCAAGCTCTTTTGAAGCTAGTAAGAGTGCAGTTATGACATTTTGTTTTGCCACTTTAACTTCATACTTTTATCTTCATTCAGTTTTGAGCAGGCATTTCGAAACTCTTCATTCCTTTGAAAGTTTGTTTTTTGGTGAATACGTACTTTGTCTTTCTTGAGGGCTGTGATTCATATAATTTCTGTTTTCAGCTGTCAGGGAGGAGATCTCACAAGTGAAGAGATATGCATTTGGGGGAACTCTAGATTTAGATCTTCTCGGCTTTGAAATTGAAGGCACAACATTAGTTCCTGGTGTTGCTGTTGCGTCTTCACGTGCAAAACCTCTTGCAGGTAATTTTCTATATTGTGATTTAGTTTTCTTTATCTTGTCCTTGTACCTGCTTCCTTGCCACAGAAAATTAGCTAAATAGATGTTTGGTTTTGTAGCTGTTCATAAGGTTTGATGAATAGGCATGAATCTTCATGTTCTTTTGGTCAAGTTATGCTTGATTCAATAGTTTAGAGGCTTTCCGTGTTGTGCAAATAATAGTTTTTCTTATGAGCGAATTTCATCTTTTGCAAAAAGCATTTTTATGCATTTGTGGATCCAACATTGTGATTTTTAGGGAATGTTTATGTGCATGCCTTACCACAACAACAACAACAACTGGCCTTACTATTACATTAAAAAATATCTGGCTTCAAACTCAACCTTAAGTAGGTTTCATAAAGCAGTCAACCCAAAACTACCTTGAATTTTGAGTCAATACGGGATTGGTTTGAATTTTCCCATGAGGTTTGCCCTAACACTTTCACCTATTTCAAGTTTCGCATGGCTCCCTTGCAATATGGTTTTGAGTAACATTGAATAAAATATCATTCTAGTATTTTATGAAAAACTTATTGCTCATATTATTAATTATTCAATCTTTAGTGTAGTGGCTTGTCTTGGTATGAGGTTTAGGTTAGAACCTCTCCCACCTTCAATATCTGAACTCGAAATTATTTTTGGAAATTTGTTAGCTCTAACAAATAGAGGATTTCAAGTGGACCTTTGAGACGATTTCGAACAAGCTTCAAGTCAAAAATTTTGATTTCAAGTTCGGCTCAGCTCAATCAAAATAAATATTTAAGTCCAAGATCTTATAGAATCATAAGTGGATAGTGGCTCAAAATGCATTCTGAAGAAAGATTAAATTCAATAGCTTGTCTTGGATGAGTGAGAAAGTGAGCTTCATGTGTTACTTCGTGTGTTCTACATCTCATGCTATAATTTGTCATGATCATAAACAGTAGTGATGGTCAAGTTGCAATTTAACCATCACTATAGTAGCTCTATTTTAAAATATGTTTAATTTTGAACTCAAATCAAAGTAATTAAAGTTCTAGGAAACAAGGTCAAAGAACATTTCAAGGCTTGTCAAAACATGATACTAAAATTGGACTTAGACATTGAGTGACCGGTTGATTTCAAAAATGAGTTAAAATGAGTTGGTCAAATTGTCTGGACAACTCTAAGACTATAGAAGAAAAATTGAAAAATATGGTTCACTGATTTGAAACATTGTGCGTTGAAGTGGCTGCGCATATTGATAAGCAAGAGTGAGAGAAATAAACAAGAAAATTACATGAGGCAAAAGAAATAGATGACACCATGATAGTGGTTTGACTCCTTGACGAGTCTCTGTCCATTTCCCAAGTACTTTGTTTAAGAAATTCTCAACAAAAAATCATATTTTTAACAGGCTCAAGCCAGAAACCCTTTACAACCCACTCCTTTCAGGCTGAGGAGCAACTCAAGTCAAACACGACTTTTTCAAGGCTAAAGTCAACATTTTCATCGGATAAGGTTGTACCCCTTTTGAAACTTTCATGGGCTTAAAGTTCAAACCCTTACAATGTTTTTGAATGGGTAGCCGAGACAACCTCCTCGCAAATAAGAAGAATAAAATAGGAAATTGAGGAGATCTTTGCTAGACCAGCTGGCAGCAAGAGGCAACTTAAGCAAGAAACTCAATGAAGTGATCTAACATGGAAGAGTTTACCAAGGGTAAACTCAACGAAAATTAGTTAAGAAAGACGAGCAGCCAATCATGGAAAGGACAAGTTACCAAAGAGTGCATGACAATGGATTAAGGAAAAGAATAGTATCAAAAACACATAAGCCCTTTTGGATTTGGGTAGGGTTTTTTAACCCAGGATATACCATAAATAATTTTACCCCATCAAATTAAGGCATTTAACCTTGAATTATGTTTGGCAATTACCCTGAGTTAATCTAATTTTCTGTTTGATTGTTTAATAATTTAACCTAGGGTAAAGAGGGTTATTGAGATAAAATTAATGAACATTTGCCTCTTGTTCTATAATAGCAACAAACAAATTTCATACAAAACATAAAATTATAAATGCATGATAATTTTTGTAATCAAAATACATAATTCATGAAATAACTCGTTTGTAATTAGTCTAACCCTTACAGAAAAAATTTAAAAAGGTTGCCTGAATGCTTGAGCCAAGGAAAGGACTTGCATTATGTATGTGTATGTCCATCTGTGCGTATAAAGAAGTATATTACTCTACATAAATTAGATTCTTTATGAGCTGGAGTACAAAGCATGCCAATTTAGGAAGTTGAAATGATTTCAAGGAGAAATATGTTACTAGCCAAAGCAAACAGAAGATTGTAAACCTTAAAATATGTAATACTTCCAATACAGACCATCTGGATGCTTTTAATAATATCTGCCTTTTGTTGCAAAATGTGAAAGTAAACATGCTACGGGCAAGGTTTGATAACCAAAAGCTGCTCTTGTCATGAAATTATGGGAATCTAAAGTTTGATAACCAAACATGCTACAGGCTTTAGATTTGATAACCAAACATGCTATAGGCAAATGAAGAAAATCATAGATAAAAATGTCCCATTTCTTGTATATATTAAAGACCTCTAGTCGGCAAAAATACCTCAATCCTGTATAAATTAAATCCGCTTACATTGGCAAAGGGAATAACATTCATAATGGTTAACCCTTTACCGTGATGCAAAGGATAGCAACATTGTAAAATGAAATGAGGGTATAAAATTCAATGTTCTAGTGCATAGAGACTAGAGTATCAAAGAGCATCATCAGCATAGTCAAAGAATATTTAAAGCATTTGGATAGTTCATATACGGCACAATGTGAAGTTAAATATGCTACAGGAATACCCATATCATGAAAGGTTGGGAATCCAAAACCATTAATTAAAGATTAAGAAATAAAGATACAGATAAGCGGTTGAACCTCAGCAACGTTCTTGGGGATCCTTTTTATCAATTATTTTAATCTCAAACATTGGTAAAACATATCAACAATTTATGTATAAAAATTTAATGTTAAAGCATGAAGTTTTATTAACCAGTCCTGAGTGAAGTTTCCTTTATCAACAAACGCAATTTTGATAAACATAGATAAAAAAAATGAAGTTAAAATAAGGTGGCATAAGTGAAATAAATGCCATCAAATTCATGCACAAAGTTAAAGGTCTCATTTCCTTTATAAATCAAAGACTTCTACTGGTTAAAAATACTTTAATCCTATATAAATCAAATTCACCTTAAAGGACATAATATTCATATTTGTCAATCCTCTACCATGATGCCAAGAATAATGATGTAAATTAGAACAAGGGTACAAAAATTAATTTTGAAGTATGTAGAGACTAGAGTATCAAGGAACATCATCATTGCTCACACATAAACAAGGAAAAATATTTTTGAAGTGCATAAAAAGCAACTGGATCAGTAAAACATCATCATTACCCATACCAATTCAGGAAAAATTAGTTTTTTATTGATCAAGATTTAAACTAATATATCAATTAGTACCTACATTTATAAATCAGTGCAATATTAAACCATATCACTTAATTATCATGGAAGTAAAGATTTCAGTATGGCAGATAAAGACATACTCAGAAACAATGGCAAAGAAAAGAATGCTCCACCAACTGGTAAAGCAGCTGAAGACTTGACAACCATAGTAGTGAGAATTGGTAAAGAGAAGGTGGAAGGATTGTTCTGGCGCAAGATGATCGGGACCACCAACTACCAACTTCATCTGGGGTTAGGGCAGAGCTGGGTTAGCAAGGTTTGGGGAGGGTAGCAGGGTTAATTAACTTAACTTGGGCAAGTCATTGATGATTTAACATGTTTGGTTGGGTTAAGTGGATTAAATTACTTAACCCAGCTTACTAAAACTCTTCAAGGAACCTCAACATTTAAGCACTAATGACTTTTTAGCTCAAACCCAAGACATCATCTCCTTGTAGATTTTGAAGTTAAAGCTCAAAAGAGAAAATGAAAACCCAAGAGAAAAAGTTGGTTTTGTCTAGAATAACTTGGGTGAAACTAACCATTGAGAGAAGGTCAGATAATCCTGAATTCATACTAGCTGGTGGGAATGTTGCAAGAAAACTTTAAACTTGATTGAAACATTATGGGCACTAGAGTATATAAGCCCAAAGCTTGGAAATAAGGACAATGGTTAAGAGTAGGAAAATTTGAAGGTCATTCCCTTTTAATCTTTAATGACATAAAAGAGCCATTTTCCTTGATTTCACTATACAAAGCTCTCTAATCAATATGTAACCTGATTGGGTGACACCAGAGGATAAATGTTCTTTAGCGAGGGAAAGAGCCAATTAAATCAATAGTAAACACATCGATAGATGTAAGATTGATTTGGGGGTTGATTTGGAATTTGATTGTCTATTCTAACTAGTGTTAAAATAGGTAGAATAGTATTGTTGGTTCACTTGTACACTTAAGAGAGGGGTGAACTAAGTGTAATTAAAATTTAAAATTTTAATTAATATTAATTAAAAATTTTAAGTACTTTTAAAGCTACATACTACTGCAAACCTCTTATTTTTTAAAGCAAAAGCGTTTAAGTTCTTTTGAGCAAAAGCAAGTGAGCAATTTTAAAGTAGCACTTGCAAAAGAATAAACAAGAATAATATGTATAAATATGTATATATATAAATAATATATATAAATATATATGTAAATTTAATTTATTAATGTATAAAATGTAAAGTGTGAATATAATATTTTTTAATTAATAATAATAATATATTTCATGTGTATATATATATTTATATATAAATAGATTTTTATAAATATTAGTATATATGTAGATATATATATATATATGTACAAAAAAGTTAGTATTAATAAAAACATTTGCAGAAAAGAAAAGTTAGTGTGCAGAATTAAAAGATAGATGTACAGTAACTAAATATTAGTAAAGAAAAAAATATGTAGAAAATTAAAATTTGTATTACAGTAAGTAAATGTTAGTGATATAAAAAAGTAAATTTTAATAAGTTAGGCGTAGTAAGTAAAATTGTAGAATATAAATTTAGTGATTAATTAACTAAATTCTATTGAGATGAACAAATCAATAAATTTTTTATCATTGGGTGTTCTCTGTCGGATCAATTTAATTAATTCGATGTATTAACCCGCTCTGTTTCACTGATATAGTTTAGTTAAAAATAAATTTTATATTATATATATAACTTAGTTATAGTAGGATGGACAAATCAGAGTATTTTTAATCGCCAGGCTTTTTCTGTTAGTTAAATTAAATTTATCTAATGTATTAACCCGATTCCGTTTCACTGCTATAATTAAGTTATACTTGATCTTTGGTTAAGTTAATTAGATTTGGGGGTGAGTACACTCAAATTTTAATTAACTAACTTACCAGTTTAGTTATTTCACAGAGTCTGGGCAATTTAAATTATTAAGTATTTTGAATTAATTCAATTTATTATATCCAAAATTTGATTATTGAAATTTTACTTTTAGGCTTTGAAAATCATTTTAAAGAATAAAATCGTTATCATGTGCACCAGTCTCTAAATGATGTGAAAAGCAAAAAAAAATGATGCAAAAATGAAAAATGACATAGAATGTATAGTAATTGTTGACGTAAGATGTGGGGGATCCTAAGGAACACCGAAAAAGAAAGAGAGTTCCAGGAGATGGCGGCGCGCAGGGGAATAAGCCCGTTTGAGGAGGCTCAAGAAGAGAGAGAAATAGAGAGAGAGAGAGAGAGAGTTCGGGGCATCCAGAAGAACACACAGAAGTTTAAGGTGGTTCAGGGAGGAAACCCCCTACGTCCACCGAGCGATCAGTAAAGATGGTTCACTAATGGAAGAAAGTAGTCGTGCAGCTAATACAATGCTTCTGAGAGAGAAAAAAGAGAGAGCTCCTCAGTTGGGGCTTTGATACAATCTGGATCGATCCTCTCTGCTGGAGACTGTTCCAGGGTATTTATAGGCGATGGAGTGCATAGCTTCGTCCTGGTTTTTCGGAGGAAAGGAGGTGGACAAGCCCTGGGTTCGCCGGCCGTTGAAGGGGCCGGAAGCCGCGAAGGGAGGATGATATCTTTTAATACTGGTACTTCTTTTGGGGATCTGTGATGGTTTGCAGCATGCGTGTCCTTGGTTCGTGGGTCTGGAAGGAAGTGCTTTGTATGGGGAACGACGCGGTTGGGTCAAGCTGATTATGACAGGCACCGCTTTGTAACCTCGTGCCCGACGCTACCGAGGATGATCTTGGCTCGTTGTGGACGAGGCTAAGTGAACCCTCGTGGCCGGGGGTAGACCTTGTAAGGAATCTACAAGAACAGAGGAGTTAGCAAATAAATGAAAGTAACTGGAGGCCAGCTAGGCGCCACGTGTACTGCCGGGATGCAACGCAGGATCCACGTGTTAACAGTAATTTAGTTATTTTCTTGTCTAGTCCACCCCTTCTTATTCTTTCGGGTTTCACTATTCTAAGTTTGTTATGGTCAAGCTGAAGCCCTAGTATAAAGAGAAAACTTATACTTTTTCGGTCTAAAGTTACAAACCAATCTCTTGATCCTTTTCACCTGGGCAGGAAACAACCTCAATTTTCTTTTTACTTAGGAACAAGTAAGAAAAGCCCCTCTTCACGTACGGAGACTGAAAACTAAAACAAATATAAGAAACCCGATTTCATGTCGAAATAAATTATATCGATTTAAAATTTTACAAGGGTCCTATGTGCAAGAAAGCTAACTCAATTTTCTAGAGAAATCTAAAGTGTTATCTTTCTCAATGTTCTATAAAATGTAAGGATCAAAAGAAGAGAAAAAGAAGTGAAAAAGAAGTATAAAACTCGATGAAATATTTTAATACGACATAAAATTGGGTAAACAGAAATTTTAAATTTTTTTTTGAAAATAATACAAAGGAAACTCACTTGAAAATTTTCTTATAGGTGTAGTTTTATCTAGATAATTTACTGTAAAATTTTTAAAATTTTATGAATCTTGTACGATTTATAAAAACTAAAAGAGCAGAGAAACAAATATGAAATTATAAAGAAAAATTCATTCGTCGAAAAAATTTTTGAGGTAAGGTAAAGACTTCTAGAAAGTTGTAAAAATTTTAAAGTATTTGGAGCTCAAATGAGTAGTATAAAAATCCAATAATCTTTAAGAAAAATCAATTCAGAGAGAAAAAGAAAATACTCCAATAAAAACACCTCCGAAGATCCAAGAACTCTTTAAAATTGACTCCTAATGTTATGAACAGAAACATTGACTTTGAGGAAAGAATTTTTTAGTTGGTAAATGAGAGATCTTGAAGTTTTGGTTTGCCAAAGAGAGATATTTACTCAATTTTTTTTTTATAGATAAAATGAAGGGTAAATTAGTAATTTGGGTACTACAGATTTTTGTGAATTGACTGGGAAAAAATCAGCCACTTAACTTATTTTATAATTGATTTTAAGGAGCAAAGTAAGGAAGTGAGAATTAAATAAGATTAGTGGAATTCAAAATTAAATCAAGAAGTCTGAACCTGTCCTCCGCGTAACCAACCGGGAAAATCCGTTTTAAAATCTGTTCAAACTTTTGACTTAGCAGCATTTAGAATCAAGTTTTGAATGAGTTGAAAGCATCTGAAATCGATTGAAAATACGTTTAATAACATTCAGTTAATCTATTTCATAAATAATTATTTTATTTTATTTATTTATTCATTTATTTATTTGTATTAGTATATATAAATTTTAAAATAGATTTTATTGTTTAAAGTTGAAGTTACACGTTAAAGAGTAAAATTATTTGTCAAATTAAATTTAATAAAAATTTTAAATATTTGAAGATCGAGTAAACACGCCATCAGAAGATTTACTCATGTAATTTGAAACTTTTCGAATTCCCTAATTTATCCAAAAAAATACAACAACAACAACAACAACAACCAAGCCTTAATCCCACTAAGTGGGGTCGGCTACATGAATCCTTTATTTCCATTGCGCTCTATCAGTTAGCAAATTCTTATCTAAGTTTAAGTAATTAAGATCACTCCTTATAGTTTCTTGCCATGTCTTCTTTGGTCTCCCTCTTCCTCTTTGTACATGGCAAAATCCAATAACTCAATTTTTCTAACTGGAGCTTCAATTGGCCTACGATTTAGATGTCCAAACCATCGAAGCCGACTTTCTCTAAGTTTATCCTCAATTGGTGCAACACCAACTTTCTTTCGGATATACTCATTTCTCATTCTATCCTTTCGTGTATATCCACACATCCATCTTAACATTCTCATTTCTACAACATTTATTTTATTTGTATGTTTCTTCTTTGCAGGCCAGCATTCAGCACCATATATCATCGCTGGTCTTATTACAGTTTTATAAAATTTACCCTTAATTTTGGATGGAATTTTTCTATAGCATAACACACC
>JAEMOT010000883.1:87718-112913 GCA_019297695.1 Apostasia ramifera
ACGTCCAACATGTCCATTTAAATCTCCTCCAATAAATAATCTTTCCTCCTGAGGTATCTCTTGTATTAACTCTTCTAAATCATTCCAAAATTTTTCCTTTGTGCTCGCATCTAAGCCAACTTGGGGAGCATACACACTTACAATGTTAATAATCATTCCATTGATTATAATTTTTAAAGCCATAATTCTATCACAATTTCTCTTAACTTTCACTACATGATCCTTCAAGCTCTTATCCAGAATTATACTCACTCCATTCTTATTTTTATTCTTACCAGAGTACCAAAGTTTAAAACCTAGGCCATCAATTTCCTTAGCTTTCTCTCCAACTCATTTTGTTTCCTGCAGGCACAAAATATTAATCTTTCTATGAATCATAATATCCACCAACTCCATTAGCTTGCCCGTCAGGCTGCCTATATTCCAAGTTCCTAATCTAATCCTACTTACTTGAGTTCTACTATGATGGACTAGCTTCTTTACCCGCATCCGTCCATGATGTGGGGACCCTTGCTCATTTTTCACTACACCCGGGCGCCGATGCAGCGGCCCTTGCTCATTTTTCACTGTATTCAGGCAATACAGCGCGTCGCTTCCAAGGAACGTCCTAGCTTTAACGCAATTTTCTAAAGGATTCATGTCATGATTGATTCGACAAGTTTTACGCTGGCTGTCGACTGCCTAATGCAACCCTCCGCGTTTCTCATCCGGGACTTGGGACCCGGCAACGGCGCGTTTATCCAAAAAAATAAGTAGAAAATAAAAAAATTATCCAAAAATTAGGAAAATCACGAAATGGATTAAATTATGTTTATTTTAGATTTTTTTAGGTGAATAAGTTACAAATTTCTTGCATTTACGTGATATTCTAAAATTTTCGAATAGAGCATCTTTGAAGTTGACTTTTTGATTTAATGCTATTTTTTGTAGGAATTTTCATCAACTTCATTTTTTTTTATTGTTGACTTTTGGTTTTTGTTTATTTAGAAAAAACTTATGATAAAGTCTCAAGAGAAGTACTTTGGAGAGTTTTAGAAAAAAAAAAGATTTGTACTGCTTATATTCAAGTTATTAAAGACATGTATGAAAGAGCTGTTACCTGTGTTCGGACAGAAGGAGGTTTGACTAAGGGTTTTCTTTTTACAGTTAGATTATATCAAGGCTCGGCTTTAAGTCTTTATCTTTTTGCTTTGATTATGGAAGTCATGACTGAACATATCCAAGATGAAGTGCCTTGGTGTATGCTCTTCGCAGATGATATTATCCTTGTTGAGAAAACTAAAGAGGGAGTTAAAGCGAAGCTAGAGCTTTGGAGAAATGCCCTAGAATCTAAAGGTTTTCATCTCAGTAGATCAAAAATTGAATATATGGGGTGCACATTTAGTGAAGAAAGAAATACTTATATTTGAGATGTGACAATTGGTGATTAAATTATCAAGAAGAGTGAGCGTTTTAGATAACTTGGATCAATTATACAAAATGATGACGAAATAGATAATGACGTTATTAGCATGATTCAAGCAGGATGGGTAAAATGGAGAAATATTTCTGGTGTGTTGTGCAATAGCAAATTTCATTCAGAATCAAGAGTAAATTTTGTAAAACTGTAGTAAGACCAGCGATGATATATGGTGCTTAATGCTGGCCTGCAAAGAGAAAACATTCAAATAAAATAAATATTACAGAAAAGAGGATGTTAAGGTGGATATGTGAGTATACACGAAAGGATAGAATGAGAAATAAGTATATCCGAAAGAAAGTTGATGTTGCACCAATTGAGGATAAACTTAGAGAAAGTCGACTTAGATGGTTTGGACACCTAAATCGTAGGCCGATTGAAGCTCCAGTTAGAAAAATTGAGTTATAGGAGTTTACCCATATACAAATAGGAAAAAGGAACCCAAACAAAACATGACAAGAAACTATAAGGAGTGATCTTAGTTACTTAGACTTAGATAAGAATTTTGTAACTGATAGAGCGCAATGAAAACAAAGGATTCATGTAGCCGACCCCACCTAGTAGGATTATGGCTTGGTGGTGGTGGTGGTTGTTGTTGTTGTTGTTGACTTGATCTTATCAATTTTGGGTTAACAGGCAACCTTCTTTGATCCTGAAAAGTTTAGGTACAATATGTAGTAATAAATATAAGGTTAGTTGAGTATATTATTAACATGTTTGTTATCATCAAAATTGATAGGGGTTCAACAAATATTATTCTATCAATTTGCTTAGTTGATTCAAAATCTTTTAGTTAATTTGACAAATGCAGAAATGAATGGATAGAGTTGACCTGTTGATTTTGAAAGCGACCGGTCAAATTGAACGAAGCTATTGACCGAGGGAAACAACCAGTTTCATTATTTGATCTCTAAACAAATCAACGAAATAATGATCATGAAAATTTTGGGAATGGTCAAAATCTAATATTCAAGTATTTAAACAAATTACTAAAATGTTCCTATAGCTAACTCCTAATTACATTTTGATTCACAATTTTTAAAATTTTTTTGATAGGTTCCTATAGTTTACCTAATATTACAAATGAGCTTCTTCTGCAGTTAGCATTAGTTGATTTTTAATTTTACCCTTTATATCTCTTCAAATTCTCAATAATATTTCATTCTCTCCCCTCTCTTCACTTTTAGGCCTTCTTCGTCATTGTCGCAAAGCCGTTGGTAGCATGTTTAATTGCCAAAGGGAGAGGAGAGTGTGGTGGAGGGGCGAACTTGGCTGCTATCTGTCTTTTCTGTCTCTTATTGGTTCTTGTTTGCCCGTGACATGCAGTGGGAGAGAGAGCCTGAGGGGTAGTGAGAATGGTGGGGAATGGAGGGACAGAGGGGGGGAGCGCTTGCCCCTTTGCAAACAAGAGAGAGAGAGGTCTGATTGCTCCTTTGCGGGAGTAGGCGAGAGTTGGAAGGTGAGAGAGAGAAGGGGAGCGGACGAGAAGGGTAAGGGGAGAGCGAGAGTGGGCAGAGAAGAGGGGAGAGAGGGAATGTATGGGGAGGGTAAAATTGAAATTTGAAGAATAAAATAACGGAATAGTTTTTAGAAATTGATAGAAATTGTCAGTTTATATTTTTTATGTAATTTTCAAGGATTATTATTACAAAGTTTTCAAGTTAGGGACCTATCAGAAAGTTTTTAAAAATTATGGATTAGAGTATAATTAGAAGTTAACTATAAACTTTTAGTAACCCTTTAAACAAACTTTGCATGGCCTATTTAGAATTAACCAACCAAATTGGATAACTTGAGTAAAAGGCCCCACAAATCGTAATTTGAGTTACCATTTTGACCAAGTCATGCAATCTTACATGAATCCATGTAGATGAAAATTGAATTGAACGATACTGGACCAGTTGACTAGAGTCATGGGATAGGAACTCAATTTGTGCAATCTTTGGTAGGAGAAATTATTACGTTCGGGGCATATAACATGATATTTTTTCAAAAATCAATCAATCTGCTGACAGGTGGATATGTGAGACTTAGTAACAGAGCGGAGTGGGTGGCTAAAAGAAATAACGTCGGTGCTATGTGTATATTTTGTATAAGCAAAATAGTGCTATGTATAGGTATAATAGTGCTATGTATAAGCATATAGTTCTACTTATAAGTATAATATTGCTATGTATAAGTATGATAATGCTTATTAGTATAATCATACTTATATGTAGTACTATTTTGTTATACATAGTACTATTATGTTTATACATAGCATTGCGTCACTGTCTTATTTTTACATACAATGTATGTAACATTAACACCATTAATATGCTCTACTTTGCTACTGGGTCTCTCATATACACGCATCTCACATTGGTTGGTCCTCAAGAGGTTGACCCAATACACACCCCGAACTTCATAATTTCTCCTATGGTGTTATCCAATTCAGAAAGTCAAGTGGCTTATGATGAGCAAGAGTTCAGAAGCAGTTATGACAAGCCTCAACAATTGACTTGGTGAGTTGGGTGGTGACGTGCAGCAACGTGTGATGAGCTTCCATAGGATGTGTAGGGAAATACCTGTGTATGTTTTATAAAGCTTAATAAGGCTTAAGAGCCTATTGGAAGAAGAGCCGTGTTAGTTGATTGATGTCAATGTGATGATGGAAGTCCTGTGATAGTTCTAGAGGGATTGTCAAGGCGCACAGAGTTCAGGTGAGGTGTGTGTGATCATCTCATGTCGCCGATGTGGATTGGAATTGGAGCGGGCTAAAAGGAGTTTGACTGAGAAATCTATAGGATTAGATTCATAGCTTCTGATGGCTACAATTTTTGTGGATTCTGTCTTGCATTCTGACATCGTTGGCTGGAATGAATGAAGTAGACAATGTTCCTGTACAATCTGATAGTGCACATAAAAAATGCTGAAATAACAACATAGAGAAACAAACCATTCACCTGCTTGTAGTATAAATGACAAGAATATCAAAATATAACAAATACTAAATAGGAGAATGTAAAACCCCTTTTTACTTAAACTCATCCATTTTTACTTAGAATACTCAAAATTTAAAAAAATAAACTATCAATCCATTTTTTTAAAAAAACTATCAATTTAGAGAAACCATGTGTGAGAGAGTGACACAGGAGAGAGTGCAAGGTCCAATTTCGTGTAAACTACTCAATTTATAGAAGGTAAGCTGTCAATCCTTTTAGTTGTTATTGATGAAATACTTGAAAAAGAGCAACCATGCATCAAAACAAGGAAGGAGAGAGTGAGAGAGAGATGAGAAAAGTAGTATAGCTATTGAAAAAAGTGATTTCATTTAATGTCTTTCACATGATGGTTACTACAGCTAAATGTAGTAGATGTTCGTTGTGAAAAACTAATACAACCCTACCAGTCCAATGTACTGATTTTTAAAAGGGATTTTTACATGTATGGCAAATAAATCATTTTATATTATACCACACACCATTTTCATAAAAAATAATCATCATATATTATAAATTTTATGAAGAGGGTGTGTAGTATAATATATTAAGTTTTATGTGGCATGTCAAAATGTGGAGCTAACTAAATATACGTTTTGTTGTTGCATTTCGCATTCTTAAAATGCCTGGCATATTCTTTCTGCAGCTTGGATGAACGGACTGGAGGTTTGTTCAATGGAGGCAGATAGCAGCAGGGGATGCTTGATCTTGTCAGTTGGGGTCGCCACCAGGTATATCTATGCTACTTATAAGAAAACTGCAGCGACGACTCAAGAGGCTGAAGCCTGGGAAACAGCCAAGAAAGCTTGTGGAGGTTTACATTTTCTTGCTGTCCAACAGAGTTTAGATTCAGATGATTGTGTTGGATTTTGGATTCTTCTTGACTTGCCTTCTCCTCCTGTGTAAATGTTTATTCTCCAAAGTTAATCACTTCATTATCCAATGAGCTAATCATTTTCTTATGTTTTCTAGTATTCGTTCTACAATCAAGTAAAGAGAAAAGAGAATGGAATAGATAACAAAATGTCAAAAGAGTAGAACTTACAAAAACTAATAAAAGAATTAAGAATGAGGTTAAAAATATATTTATATAATGACGAGTCACTCATCACTTGAGCAAACATTTTGGTTATACTAAACTTCATAACAATGTATTTAATTGCAATAAGTCTATAAACCTTAATGTTTAGGATAATTGATCTTGCTAACTCTAATGTAAAAGGAAGAAAAGTTAATTGATAAAATTCTCAAACCAGGATGAAAGAAAATTTGTAGCAGCACTATATTTAACTGAGGACATTTCGAGAGCTTGAGTGGAGAGCCTTAATAGTAAAGATAAGGAGCTATGGGTGTTATTTATAGACAAAATAAGTCCAACAATATCAAGGGGTGTGAGGAAGCTAGACTAGGCTATGCTGAGCTTAGGGTGGCTAATGGCTGCCATGCTCAATTAATCAAAGGGGTCTAAGAATTAGAGGCATTAGTGAAGTTTGGGGTTCAAAAATTTTAACATATAGTAGTAGCCATTGTTTACCGTCATGTAATAGTATTGGTTGATTTGTTTGCTGGCAAAAGAATGGTCCAATGCTCCATAGGAGCATTGTGGAGTTTTGTGATGGCCATAATTTGCATCGGCTGATTGTTCACCTAGCTAAAATATCAGTTGACTGTTTTTAGTCACCTTATGCTATTGTCGTGTTCGTGCTTCATAGCAATCAAGCCTTTATCCCATTGTCATGTCCCTGTGTCATGTTCCTTGGGATTTTCTATTTTTTGACTCCTCTATCTTCTCTTGACGACTAGTGCCTCGCTAAGCTTGTTTGGCTGATGGCTTGTGTTTTAGTTAGCAAGAAAATATGTTAGTTTATAAGTTTGATGGGATGTAAAGTTATTTTAATATTGAGAGATGTATAAGATGTGAAATAAAGCTAATTTTAAGGTTAAAATTTATATTAGATATGAAATAATGTAATTTTTAATATTAAAATATGTGATGGATATAAAATAAAATTATTGAAATTTGTGAGGAATTTAAAATATTAATAAAATAATAGTAAAGTTCTTTTGAGCTTTCAACCAAACGAGGCCAAAAACACTTGTTCTCATTCAACAAACTTAAGGTAACAAGGTTCATAAAAAAAACTTCATCTAGCGTCGAGATATACCTACGGAGACTCCCAACTCTCTACTAGTGCATGCAAAACTAAGCCTACAAATCATTGTTGAATTGATTGTGCTTTGCAACTTGTGCATGTGCTCGGGGGTAATGATTTGTTCCTTTAGGTTTTGTTGCTTGCAATTTTCGTTCATATAAGCTTTTCAGCATCTTCCACAGCGAGTTGGTTATTTCCCTTCCGATACCTAATGAAGAACACAATCTTCCAGTCATGTTCGAGTGAAATGTGCTGCTTTTGACCACTATTTTCTATTGTTCTTTAGCATTCATATCTGTTGGCTTCATTTCAGACTACATTGGTACATACAAATCTCTCCACACTAGGAAGCCTTGAATTCTGCTGTTCCATGTGCTTTAGTTTTTTTTTTTTTTTTTTCATATGCTTTAGTTTTTGTTATTGAGTCTAACCATCCTCGCTATACTGCCTTGTCCATTTTCTTCATTGGCTTTGATACAACTTATTACTAGCATTGTTTGCGGAAGAACTTGGTTACCTTTTTTAATATATAAATTTTAATATAAAATTTATATATATATTATATCTATATAATTTTTAACACATTATACTTAATTTTTTATTATTATTTTTTTAACAAAACAGTTGGAAACCATTGGAGGCTATTTTGGCCATGGCCTGGCCTCCAATCAAATAAGGCCTTTAAAGATGAAAACCTTTACTTCTTTAGTCTTTTGAACTTTGGTTTAAGAATCTTGTACATCTCGAAGAAAATAAGGTGAACTATAGACTTTAACAAGTATTGTATTATATAAATAGAGTGCATATGATTTGATGTGGGCTTGTGTCCATGATTGCCACAAGCTAGACATTTAGTTAAATCTTTGTATGATTAGGTTTTTATCTCCTGTAACTCATTAGGTTTTTATCTCCATGGGACTTCACTATTGGTGATGAGTCTCCAGGATGCTCTTCTCTCATACCTTCTCATCCTTCTCCTTCTACTTGTAGGCATTGCTTGACTACTCGGGGACAGCCCAACATAGGCGTTCACATAGTAAGTACCCACATTAGGTTGGTCTTGAGGATGATTGTTCTTGAGATTTGTGGCTACTCTTTGTGGCCACACTTTGTGGCCGATTCAATACTCACCAAAGAATATGTTCTGCTGCTCTCAATTTTTGTTGAAAGATTATTCTTTTTGGCTAACCTCTTCAACTTGACTTCTTTCATCTTTGACAAATGACCTTCTCAAAGACTCATTCGTCAATGCTAACCTTTTGAGAATCTTTCTTTGAAAATCCCTCGTCTTCCTTGTGAAGATATCTATCTTGACATCTTTATTAGTAAGCAAGGTTGAATCTTTAAATGTGTCTTCTTCTCAAATTTCGTGGGTGTCGTGATTTTTGGGAAGGTAGAAGGAGCTAGTGGATTTGGACATGTTGAGATGGCAAGTCCAAGGATACCTAGGTTGTTAGGAATATGATTTTGCTTAGCAACATAAAGCCCAAGATAATTCCCACGATAACGCAGCAAAAAATAGATCGAAATCACAAAGCCACTTCGAAAATATGATGAAAATATGATGCAAATCTCACTACCATCTGCTTCTTTGATCTAATACTCCCACTTATTTTTCAAAGTTCTCTTTCCATCTAGTGGAGGCAACTCCTAAGTTCTATTCTTTAACAGTGAGTTGCACCAATCTTTAACCAATTCTCACAGAACAGAATCTTTCATTTATTTTATCTTATGACACCCTACTTTTCCAAAATCACTCAAAAGTAGATAATATAAAAATAAAGAATATCTCTAAGAAGGTCTTCAATTACTCGATCTCTTCAAAGTGGTTGCTAGAGTAGTTACTACTTTTCTAAATTCATCCTTAGAATCAACAATAGTAGACTCAAATCCCACTCGGACTACTTTTAAACTATTCTCTAGCTTAATCTCGCTTGTCTTCTTTGGTATACATCTAGATTCCTTTTTAGACTTATAAATAGTGCCCTCATCAAATGAGATATTATTGCTTCCGGTAACCTTCCTACAAGATCCATTCTAGAACTTGTAGCCACTCTAATTATCCCTGTAGCCAGTGAAATAGCATCGAACATCTTGTTATCTAGCTTGTTTCTCTTTGTTGCATCCATTTGCACATGCAAAAGACACCCAAAGATCTACTTTATTTCCTGTCCACTCTTACTTACAAATTGAATAAGAACATAGATGTATTTTTCATCGCAACAGAATTTGTACTGTTATCTGCTTGCTTAGTAGGCAAAAGATGTGACAATTGAGTCATTCTTGTTGACATGTGGGTTCAATTTGGGTTGATCTGATGTTCAAATTGATATAAAATTGTTGAAGAATTAGTTAACTTGAGAAATCCGAGTCATTGATATTTGGTAGTTAATTGACATATTAAAAGAAATTGGATGCACCTTAAATTTAGAAGCTAGGATCTTTTAATTAAGATCTTCAAAAACTCTCAATAATTTTTTTTTTTTGAATTGATGAAATTGGATTATCAAAATAGTTCAAAATTTAATTCATATAAATATGATAATGAGTTTAAATCATAAAGTTGAACTAGAGTATACCCAATTGAAAAGAGAAAAAAAAATAAAAACCTCCAAAATTATTCTTAAGGAAAACAAGAGAAATGGGGGAACCTATACGTAATATGCCAACTGAATAAATATCTGGGACGGTTAGGGCAGACCCGGCAGAGAGATCGGTGGGTTCTTCTCCTTTGCACCGCGCCGCGGAGACAAACGAAGCGGAGAGGAGGTGAGCTCTGGCCTGCACCTTCCCCTCTTCTTCCTCAGATCCTCTTGCTCTCTCCTCCTCTCTTCTTCTTCAGCGTCGAGTTGCGGCAATCCACGGCAGCAGCGCCGGCGGCGACCTCCTTTCTTCTCCATAAAGATCGAGCAGCTCCGCCCCTTACCTTCGCCAGCAACGGCAGCAGTGGATTCCCTTCCTTCTTCAGGTCTCTATTTTCTTTTTCTGGATGTATGCTTTGTGATGAATGCTCTGTGCTGCGGTTCTCATCTCTTCCCTGATCTGTCAGCGTGCATCAGCCTTCAGATCTACGGTACGGTGGTTGAAATGGTCTCCGGTACACCGTTAGGCTGCCGATATCTTGCTGGAAATCTTCGTCGGACAATGCTTGCCATCTCCTGCAGCCCTTTCGGCTGAGTAGAGAGAGAGGAATCTAGAGAAGGTACATATTTTTTTTTTGATAAAAGAAGGTACATATTTTAAACATGAACTTAAAGTAAAAAATATAGATTAAAATTTGAAATATAATAATAGCATAAAAATTTAATTTGACTCAAGAATTTTTAAATATAAAATTTTAAAAAAATATATTTAAGATAAATATATAATATATAAATCACAATATTATATATATATATATATAAATATATATATATATATATATTTGAAGAGAAATGACATATTATATTTTAATCAAACTTTTAAATACACCTGCATAAAATTAAAATGCATGTAGGTCCAATGGGGCTTTGCCGCGTGGCAGAGTGGACCACACGCAGAAATAGGCAGTACTGAATCTATTGTTTGCAAATGTTTTTAATTTAATTTTATTTGAATATAAAAAGTCAGTTTCTGTGTTTTTGCATGCAGAAATTAATTTTTTTTATTAAAATATGATTGTTTTAAATAACATTTTTTTAAAAAAATCTCATATTTATGTATAAAATCTCAAATTCATGTACTTAAAAATTAACTTTTTATGTAGGTGTCTAACTATGAAAAGTCAATTCATGTACATGTATATTTCTTGAGTGATGTATATATATGTACATATATTAATGTTCTATTTATTAATATATGTATTTATTTTTGTATATTCGTATATATGCTCAGATATATACATGAATTTATATCTGTATGTATAATTAAAAAACATATATGAAATAATGTTCAAAGATAATTTTTTAGCGTAATTTGGATTTTTAGAGCTGAAATTATATTTAAATATTTTTTATGTAGCTAAAAAATAATTTTATAATTAAAATTATATTTAAATACAACTTGTAAAATACAAGTTAAAAAGTTTTTGCAATGCATCACTACTGCAAAATTGTATTAAAATAACTTTTGAAAAAAACATTATATTTAAATATGATTTTATTTGCTAGAAGTGCATAAGGAACCAAAATTATATTTAAATATGACTTTGCCCTCAAAGCCTAAATCATATTTGAATACAACATTTTAGCTCAATTTGAATTTTAAGTATTGAAATTATTTTTAGATATTATTTATATAACTGAAAAAAAGTATAAGTGAAATCATATTGAAATATAATTTGTAGAATGAAATTTGAAAATCTGGCAATGCATGCGGTAAAGTTGTATTTAAATATTATTTCAGTAGCTATTAGTGCATGGTACTAAAAAATTGTATTCATATATGATTTCAACACGTAATACAATTGATGCATATATCATGTTGGAATATGACTTTTTAGCTCAATTTTCATTTTCAAAGCTGAAAATTTTGTACATGTTATTTATATAATTAAAAAATCTCATAATTAAAATTATATTTAAATATGATTTATAGAATACAATTTAAAAAGTTGGGCAATGTATGGCGCCAAAATCATAATTAAATATTATTTCAGTAACTATAAGTGCATAGGATGTTAATTATCATTTTCAAATATAATTTTAGCACATATTTCGCCTGAGCTTAAATCACTTTTGAATACAATTTATTAATCATGTTGTTTGCATGCTATTAACGCCACGCATTTTTGTATTGTGCGCATTGGTGCGTGCAATTTTTTTCTTTATATTTTAAATTTAAATTTAGACAAAAATGTGATTTTAATTTACAACTTCTACAATTCTATGCTAGGTTGGCTTCAACTTTGTGATCTTTAGTGAGCTTTTAGAGCTTTGAATTGAGGAGCTCTCTGCATATGATGATTGCTTTGTGAACCTTTAGTTTCATGCCTTTGAATATGTCATCACTGCTCAAATTCTTGACATTTTACTTTTTATGTGCTTGGATAAACTTAGAGAAAGTCGGCTTAGATGGTTTAGACATCTAAATCGTAGGCTGATTGAAGCTCCAGTTAGAAAAATTAAGTTATTGAATTTTGCTCATGTAGAAAGAGGAAGAGGGAGACCAAAGAAGACATGACAAGAAACTATAAGGAGTGATCTTAGTTACTTAGACTTAGATAAGAATTTGGTAACTGATAGGGTGCAATGGAAACAAAGATTCATGTAGCCGACCCCACCTAGTGGGATTAAGGCTTGGTTTTTGTTGTTGTTATTGCTATGTTGTCACACAAGTTGATGTAATGGCGCAACCGATTATTACAATGAACTAAATTCATTACTTATGGGATGCATCTAAATTGACCTAGATGACCTCCGCATAGAAATTAAAGTAAGCAAATTAATTTGAAGCTATCTAGATCACACATTCATGATAATACAAGTCATGAATTGAGATCATTAACTTTAGTATTATCCAAAATACATCCACAAGAATAACTCTAATGCTTATTATCCATCAACATTGAGGCTAAATTAATAAGAGAACACAAGTGAATTGGAATTATAGAGCCAAAAATTTAATTATATTTTAGTTCTCTTTATTTTTCAAAGTCAAATAATGTTGGTTGTTTCCTATTTTATGCAACTTGTCATCAGCTAAAAACTCCTGTCATCTTGTTTTGCTGCTGTTTGAAAACTTAGTTGGCCACCTCATGAATTTTTAGGAGAAAACCTTAGCATAATCTTTCTTAATATTCTATGAAATGTAATGATCATGGAAAGATAAAGAGAGATAAAATTCAATGAAATATTTTAATATGATATAAAATCGGATAAACAGAAATTTAATTTTTTTTTTTTGAAAGTAATACATAATAAAAGTACCTAAAATATTTTCTGTAGGTGTACTGAATAGAAAATAGTCTATGTTGTGAAATCAATCGGATTTCACTGAGTCGGGAAAAGGGTTGGAATTTGGTAAAGCAATATTTTTGACATGAAATTAACATCAATGGGATGGGTGAGACAAGAATTGAATTTGAATTAATTAATGATGAGTTTTAAATTAATTATTAATTGTATATAATTGAAAATTTTAAAAATATGCATACATGAATATGAAATGTAGCAAATTAAAATTAAATATAATTAATGACATTTTGTGGCATTATACTAAAAGTAAGTACCATCTAATATACCTATTTTCCTTACAATAAAAATGATTTTTTTTTCATGTAAAGGCTTGGTGAATATATCTACAAGCTGAAAGTCAGTAGAAATATAATCCAATGCAATATCTCTTTTTCTACATGATCCCTAATAAAATGATATCTTATTTCAATGTGTTTTGTGCGTGAGTGTAAATTTGATTTTTCGTTAAATAAATTACACTTGTATTATCACATTTAATAGGTATATTGTGACGCCCGTGGCCGAAGAGGGTGGGGAGTGATCGTCGGATGATGTTCTGAGAGAAAGAAATCACTGAGGCAAAGTGCGGTCCTAGCAGACTTTTAGGCCGAATATTTGTTGGCCCTTTGGCCTTCCCAAGAGGGGGGTGAATTGGGATAAAAAAAATTCTGAATAAATTGTATTTATGAAAACAACAACAAGTAAAAGGCGTGCACAATCATATTCAAAATAGATGAGAAACAAGTTAAAGTTACAACAAAAATAAGTTAAACAGAGTATCAAAAAGCAAATTGGTCAATTTTACTAAATAGACCTAATGAACATGAGTAGTGCAGAAAATAGAGAAAGAAAAATCGGTTGATTTGGGCAAATAAACAAAAACAACAATATCAACACAAAAACAACTCAGAACAAAAATCGTGAGAGATATGATTTAGATACTATATAAATTAATTTTATTAAAGTAATTTGAGCTTATTTTTATGTTAAGATCAGATTTAATAAATTTATGTATTGGTCAAATTTTACTGCGTTAGAGAGAAGAGAAAAATATGTAAGCGATTTATAGTGTTTCGGCTTCCCGCCTAGTTCATTCCCCACACTCCTCAAGTGGGATTTCAATTCACTAGCAAATCAGCTTTTTAACGGGAACCAAAGCTAAACAAACCCAATTACAATCTTATCGGCTTTTTCTAGGAAGCAAAGCCGGTCTTACAAACGCACCGACTTTTTCTAGGATCCAAAGCCGACCAAACATTACTATGAAATTTTATACGAGAAAAATTCTAACCCACCTACTTTCCCACTTAATGAGAAAAACTAAACATCTCCACCAAAGGAGAGAACAAGAGAATGAAGTGAGTTGCTAGTCTAGCTAGCTAACATTACAACTTGAGCGCAAGAAGAAAATTACACAAGGCGCTTTATACGTGTAGAAATTTGTCAAAAGAGAAAATTCGTGAAAACCGAAAATGAGTTACCAACAACTCGTTTAAAAGCCGAAAGAAGCTAGAGCTTGAAGAGAAAAAAATCATTTTCAAGAACTTGAAATGCTTAAGCAAGAATGTCTTCAAGTAAGAGCAAAAAAACTTCAAAAAAATCTCAGATAATCTTTTTCCAAAACACAAGCTTGTTGATTTCAGAGAACCCAAGTGCAGGAAATAGAAACAGAAAAACTTAAAGTTGTTTGCCAGCAGAAGGAAAAATACAGCTTCAGGTTTTTGCTTGATTGCTAAACAAAAGCTTCTCCAAATGATCATTTCTTCAAAAGTGTATTCAGATTTTTGCTAGGAAAGAAGTTATGGAACACTTTAGAGTTTGAGAGCAGAGCTTAGAACACTTAGAAAAAATTCAGCAAAAGTATGTTGTGCTGTACTGCAGTTTGTACAGCAAGAAAATATGATTCAGCTGAATGAAAATGCCCTTAATTTAAACTAATCAATAAACTAATCAATAAGAGACTGCCATGTGTTCATGTCTTACCCAAAGACTAATAAGGGAAAGGCAAGTGGAGGGCATTTTGGATTTTTTTTGGGCTAAAAAAATAGTGAAAAAGTTTCAGATTTTCTGGAAATATGTTCTAGAAAAATGGCGGTAAAAATAAGAGAGTTGAAGTGAGAAAAATTATAAAAACACTAATGTGTGCTTACTTAGCATAAGAACAAATGAAGTGATGTCACATAGGATTATTTTGCCTTTAAAATATGCTAAAAGGACCATCATATCTCAGCACAAGTACAAAAAATTTGAGCGAAAGGATATGAGTTGGAAAATATCAACTCAATGTTTCTTCTTTTGGAAAAGGACCAAAATGGAGAAAAAATAAGAGCTTTGTGAACTTTTCATAAAAAGGGAAAAAATGACACATCACAAAGCTTTAAAAATATCAAATAATGTCTTTTAGCACAGCCAAAATAATGAAATAACGGTCAAATAAAATTCTGGGCAGACTGGGTGGGTCTGACCAGGCCCAGCAGAACCAATCAGTCAATTTGGTGAAATTGACCGGTTGTGCAGTTTTGGCTTAAAATGTGAGATGTTTGAAAGATTTTTGGGTCACTTAAAAGTTAGAATAAGATAGCATTCTAAGCCTACTAAAACAAGTGAAAAGAAGGAGAAAATATTTAGGAAAAATAAGTAAAATCTCTTGGCAAACTAACGCGTTTACATTACGTCCTATGAAGTATAAGAAAAAATAAATGGAGAGTTCCGCTTCACTTGGACTTGAGAATATTCATCTCTAATGAACGATTACCGTGTAAAAATATACTTAGAAGAGGATTAGTATTAAATTTAAAGTAATTGTGATCATTAAAATCAATGGGGTTCAATAATAATAAGTGGTAAGAGAGGCACAGTAATGAATTATCCTATATTAAAAAGGGAGGGAGATCCTGAGCTGTATAAGTAGATAACGTGATCTCAAATAGTAGAGGTGTCTTTTGGGGCAAAATCATGAGGTTATTTTCGTATTTATTTTCGCACTTATTTCAGCATTTTGAATTTCCATTGTAATAGGCCTATATAAAGGCAAGGACTACTTTTAGTTGTTCTTAATCCTAGAATGAAATTATTTTGAGTTTAAAATATTGTGTGTTACATTCCGGTGAAGGGAAAGGTTGGGACTTTAGGTGAAAATCCTTAAGTACGTTAAAGAAATTTGAGCCATTACTCGTGCTTCGACCCGCCGCCATTGTACAAGACCTCGGACCTCGATCATGTTGATTTGGCCTTCTGTAACATCGTTCAAGGCCAGCCACCCCTTGCGTCCGGCACATAGCCATCGCCCAAGACGTCGATCCTGTTGGTTCGGCCCTTCTACAATGTCATTCATGATGTTTGAATAGCCATCTGCAACATCGTTCACGGCTAGCCACTTCCCACGTTTCGGCACGCAGCCATCATCCGACCATGAGTTTCGATCCCATTGGTTCGACCTTCTACAACATCGATTATGAGACTTAAGCTAACGACCTCCTCCATAACATCGAATACGATACTTTTCTGCTCAGGCTGTCTGCTACCAGATCATCAGTCAACCCTCATTGTAAGTGACTCTTCTTGGATTGAGATTGCTGGTAGAGATAACCTCAAGCCTAACATTTAATTTCTGAAATTCCTCGAACTATCGTTGATACTCTGAACCCAGAGATTGCTTGATTCTGCTCGTCTGTGTACCCCGAACATTATTGTGTGAATAAATTATTATTTGGAATATTATATTTTGACAATACCCTTTAATGTTTATCCTAGTTCTGACTTGTTGAGATGGAGTAGCCTTAAATCATTTAGTAAATTTACTAGATAGTATTTGGACTTGATTTTAAATATTTAAAATCAATTTACCTCTTGAATTTATAGTTTCTTAGTTGTTACATAATTATCATCAAAAATATTTCTGAATGATTTTATACTTATCTGTTAAATTTATTTGCTGATCTTTAATTAGGATTGCATCTCGGATATTATCCCGCATCAGTAGGCTAGTAGGAGCGATGGGCGCGATGAAAAGCGACAACAGACATCAACACTAACCTTGGCGAGCTGAGGCGATGACAACTGGGTATCAGTATTGTTGGCCCTTAGGCCTTCCCAAGAGGGGGGTAAATTGGGATAGAATTTTTTTTTGAATGAATTATACTAATGAAATCAACAACAGGTAAAAAGCGTGCACAAATAAATATTTAAAATAGATGAGAAATAAGTTAAAGGTACAACAAAAATAAGTTAAATAGAGCACGAAAAAGTAGAATGGTCGATTTTACCAAATAGACCAGATGAACAGGAACAGTGCAGAAAACAGAGACAAAAACTCGTGAAAATTGAAAACGAGTTACCAATAACTCGTTTAAAAATCGAAAGAAGATAGGTCTTGAAGAGAAAAATTCGTTTTCAAAAACTTGAAATGCGTAAGCAAGAATGTTAAGTAAGAGCAAGAAAATCTCAAGAAGGTCTCAAATAATCTTTTCCAAAATAAAGGCTTGCTGATTTTAGAGAAACCAAGTGCAGGAAACAGAAACAGAAAACCTGAGATTATTTGCCAGCAGTGGAAAAATGCAGCTTCAAGTTTTTGCTTGATTGCTAACCAAAAGCTTCTCTAAATGATCATTTCTTCAAGAGTGAATTCAGATTTTTGCTTGAGAAGAAGTTGGGGAACGCTTAGAGCTTGAGAGGAGAGCTTGGAACACTTAGAAAAAATTCTGCAAAAGTATGTTGTGTTGTACTGTTTTTTTACAGCAAGAAAATATAGTTCAGTTGAATGAAAATGCCTTTAATTTAAACTAATCAATAAGAGATTGTCATGTGTCCATATCCTACCCAAAGATCAATGAGAGGAAGGCAAGTGGAGGGCATTTTGGATTTTTTTTGGGCTAAAAAAATAGTGAAAAAGTTCTAGATTTTTATGAAACAGGTTCCAGAAAATATGACAGCAAAAACAAGAGAGTTGAGAGTGAGAAAAAAATATAAATACGCTAATGTGTGCTTACTTAGCGTGAGAACAAATGAAAAGATGCCACATAGGACAATTTTGCCTTTAAAACATACTAAAGAGGACCATTATATTTCAGCACAAGTACAAAAAAATCTGAGCTAAAAGATATAAGTTGAAAAATGTCAACTCAATGCTTCTTCTTTTGGAAAGGGACAAACGAGGAGAAAAATAAGGGCTTTGTGAATTTTTTGAAAAAAGAGAAATATGCCACATCACAAAGCTTTGAAAATATCAAATAATGTCTTTTAGCACAGCCAAAATAATGAACCAACGGTCAAATAAAATTCTGGGCAGATTGGGCTGGTCTGTCCAGGCCCAGTAGCATTAACCGATAGATTTGATGAAATTGACGGGTTGTGTTGTTGTGGCTAAAAAAAGGTGAGATGTTTGAAAATATTTTGGGCTACTTAAAAGATGAAATAAGATGGCATTCTAAGAAAAATGAGTAAAATCTCTTGGCAAACTAACGCATTTACATAAAGTCTTAGAGAAATAAAATGAACAGTAGTAGTTTTTAATCTTTTGGACTTTGCATTCTTTTGTCTTTAAATAGAAATTAACCTGTGAGCACACTTAAGACAAAAGTTAATACAATAATACTAAAGTAATTGATATCATCAAAATTACTGGGATTTAACGTGCATGCATCTCTGAAACAAAATATTGTACACGATCTTTCAAACCTTTTCGGTTTCAAACATCATGCATTAACCTTTGAAGCTGTGTTCGCCTTCAAACATCGTGAGTGATGTTTAGAATCTTACAAACATCGTGAGTGATGATTGGAGCCTTCCAAACATCGTGAGTGAGGCTCCAAACATTGTGAGTGATGTTTGGAGCCTTCCAAACATCTTGCACGACCCTTGTTCAACAAGTATGGTGCTGCTGGCTTAGCTGCGATTAGTGGAGAGGTGGACCGAGTCCTTCGCATGCTCGGTGCTGCGATAGCAGTTGCATAGGTATCGGCGACGGGGACGACGACAACAACCACGTCGATAGTTGACAGTGATGGGAGGTGAGTGGCAACCAAAGGGGCATTTTCTCCTCCAAATTAGGTTTCTAATTTTCTCTGTTTTAACTTTAATTCCCAAACTATATTATATGGAGTCCCTCATCTAATTCATACCATCTAATCTCACCTACTTAAATCTAAATCCTTGAATTATGGTGGAATCATGTAAGCCCTCCTTATTGATCTAATGGTAGGGAATAAAAAGGAGGGGAAAATGGGCTAGGCTCTCGTGTCTAATTTAGTCCCAAAGACCACAGAAATAAAGTAAAAGTCCATGTGACTAAACATAATAATTTTCCCCAAAATACTTGAGCTACATAATATATTAGGTTGCTTTTTTTTCTTGTTATTGAATAAAAATTTGTTTAATGATATTGATTTTAAGAATGTTTATTGTTAGGCTTCCCTTGACAGCAATGTTTTCACTTCTTTTCTTGTTCAATTCTTTTATATTTTTGAACCGTTATTTTTGTTATTTCAATAATTTTCTTTCGTAAGTCGTCTTACTCTGTTCGTTATTTTCAAAAATGATTGTTATTACTTTCATACCACACTTTTTACATATGATAGAACTTAGTAAATTGACGAATGAAATGGAATTCATTATATGTGGGTACATATAATTTATTTTAGGAGTAATTTCATTTAGCTTACTGAGGTTTACTTGGTCATAAAAATGCATAAATCTCAAAACATGTCATTCAGTTTACAAAAAATATTACACGGGAATCTGCTATGTATTGTAAAAATGACAAAAATATCATTTCTTAATCTATTAACTTTTCAAACGTTAGAGTGCGAGGCTGCGCACAGGCTGCCCCAGCGCGGAATTAAAAAATATTTATTTTAATTTTATTTTTTTTAATAAATTAACATTATTTTTAACATACAAAGTTATGATGGACTTGATTAGAAGCTTTTTAGAAATAGCTACGGCTTTAGTGAACTATTTAGTAAGTATTGTGGACCTAGACGGCATGCCTTGATCTTTATGGACTGTTATGATAAATTAGACAAATCTCAGAAGTATAAGTAGAATTATTCTTTTATTTTACATGAGAACAATGATGCTGAGCTGTACGACTGACTCTAGAATTTTTCTGAGAACACGCTACTTATACTATAAGTAATAAATTTTCTGCAATATTCATCTTCAACTTGTTAATGCTACAAGCAATAATTGCATCTTCTGCGCTGAAGTTTTTGCAAATTGATCAATAACTTGCTTCTATTTTGCTTGCATTATTTGTTCTTTTGATTGTTGGGAGTATGTTTTGTTTGCACTGTTGGTCGGCTCGAAAAGATGCGTTGCAAATTTGTGAAAGCAACGGGGCCAGTCACACATTAGTGAAGGCAACAAGGCCGGTCACACTCTAGTTACTAATTGTTTGCAAACAAGTTATTAAGTGGAATTATTTTTAAAGAATTTTTTTTTTACAGACAATACTCTCTAAGGCAATACTCTCTAAGTTAAATATTTATAAGTGATATTTTTTAAGTTTAATATTTATAAATATAACTCTTAAAAAGAAATTAAAGTGTGAGTGCTCCCTGTAAAAAGAAACTAATTTTGGGGTGATAGATGTAATTATTTTTTTTAATTTAATTAATGTGAAAAGTTATTGTTAATGTGATGTTTATTTTGAGGTTTATATAAATTTTAAAATAAAATTAATTTTATTTTAGAACATTAATTGAAGTTAGTTTTATTTTGAAATTTTTTGTAGAATTTAAAATAAAATTTATTTTAATGTTAAAATTTATGTAGGATTTGAAATATTATTAATTTAATTTTGAAATTTATAAATGGTGACGTTCATAAAATTAAGAATAAATTATATTTAATTTTTGCCTTTAGAGTATAATAATGTATAAATTTATGGTTTTAAATTTTTAATATTTATAATTTTTAATTATTTTATTATTATTATTTTTTTTATAAAATTCCTGTTCTACTCTTGTTCTCTTCCCCTCCTTTCTCATGTATTGCCTTCACCTTTTATTCTCTCTCTCTGCCCTATAAAGCAAAGCAGAGTCACCTCCATCCTCTCTTCTCTCTATCTCTCTGTGTCTGCGTAGATCAAGGTTTTAAAAATCGGATCGGACCGGCCGGTTTAATCGGTCAATTGTGAATCGATCAGCCAACTGATCTGGTTTAATTTTATAATCGAATTCGCTTAAAATCGGTCAAAATTGGTCTAAACTGCGGTTCAACCGATCAACCGGTACGGTTGGACTGGTTGAGTTTAAAATTAAAAAAAAAATTTAAACTCTGGGTCCCTAACTGAGTCTCCATTCTGCGGCCTCTACTCGCGCAATAGTCATGAACTCGCGATTTCTCTTGCCTTGCACTCTCCTCTCCAGCCTCTATCTTTTCGAAATGATTTAGTATTTTAGTATTTTAGTGATATGAAATAATGAAATAATTTAGTATTTTAATATTAATAAAGTATATATTTGTTCAGATCTTTTAATGATGTATTAAATATTATAATCAATTTGTGATTTGCAAATATTTTGTTGGGTTATTGTTATTTTGATTTGCTTGGAATTATTTTTTGGGTTATTGACATAAAATGAATGTTTAATAATTGAATATAAGATATTATTTGTTAAATTTAATTATTAAACATTCATTTTATGTTTAATTATTATATTGATGTGTTAATAATATATATTTTAATTATATTTATATTATATTTTATTAGTTTTTTAAATTTTTATTTCATTCCGGTTCGATTCCGGTTTGTCCATTAAACTTTGAACCTTTCAATTTACCGGTTCTGAACCTGTCTCAGTTCTCAAAACCTTGGCATAGATAGAGCTAACAAAGAGGGGCCAACTATCGCTCGAGAGGGAGGAGAGGGTAAAATGAGAATTTTTATAATAATAAAAAATTATAAAATGATTCAACTTATAATTACATCACAAGTCAAGATTTTATAATGTACTCATGTGAAAGAGTAAGGATAAAATAAAAGATTTATTAAAATTTTAATAATAAAAATTATAAAAAAGTTAATTGAAATTATACTATATTTAAAAATATAAATTGATAGCATGCTTTAAATTTAAAAATTTAAATATAATTTATTTTAAAATTAATTTTAATCAAAACTAAAGTTAACAAGCAAATGTTATTGATTTGTGTATTGTTTGTTTCTTTAATTTTTATCTGTATTATTTCATAATTAATTTATAAGGGATAATATTTTTGTAATATATCTTGTTCTATTAACATATCAAATATACTTCTTTCGTTACTATAAATATTTTCAAATTTTAAGGCATGTAATTCATTATGGGTATCTATAATCATTAAATTATTCATGTTTGCTTTATATATAATTTTATTACACATCTTTTTGATAGTATATCGATATATTTTAACTTGTTAGACACATTTAGAGACGGATTTGTGATATATCAATATATTTGAATTGAATATTAACATTTTAACAAATATTTATTGCATTAAAATTGAATTTAAATCAAATACAAGTATTTAGAGAATAATTCGTTCCATAATAAGTTATTTTAATTGAATACTCATAATTATGGTAGTATTCAATCATTCCTAGTAGTATTTGAAGAGAACAAATAAGTTAATTATGATCATATTTATATCAATATATTTTAATTAAAAATAAATATTTGGCGAATAGTGATGATTTATATCAAGTTATTATAACTTATTAAGTACTGGTAGATACTAATTTATGTATATATTAATATATTTGAAAGAAATAGTGACGTTTTTTTTAAGTGAAGGATTAAAATGTCTTTTAACCTTTGCAGCTCTCTTTATGATATTTGCAAATTTTTTCTCTTTATAGACCGATCGGTACCTCCTTCATTCCTTTGTCTTATTATGTAAGTAATATTTTTTTTCTATAGAAAAATAATATTATTTTAATTATTACATTGTTATTAATAATATTTATTTTAAATATTTCAAATTTTGATCGGTTTTTCTTTTATCAGAGATTTTGATCTGAACTTTTAATTTTTCCTTATTATGTAAATAATATTAGTTTAATTTATTTTATTATTGATATTTATCATAATATTATATCATCTTTTTAGAATATATTATATTTTACGAAATAAAAAAAGTAAATTATACACAGGTCCCTAATTATAAAGCTTAATAATGCACGTTTAAATGCACAGTTTAAATCGGATTCCTGAATTTTAATAAATTATCAAATAGTTTCTCTTATTTTTTTATTATTAATTTTTTTTAAAATTATTATTATGCCTCTCCCTCTCTCTCTCCTCCTGATCCCCGTGCACGCGCTAGGCCGCGCGGCCGTCAGAACCGGCGGTTCCTGTGGACGCGCGGCCTGTGCGACTCACCGGCGGTAGCACAACCCACTGGTGGCTGCGCAGCGTCGCGCTTGCGCAGGAATCGGGAGGAGAGAGAGAGAGGGCGCCTCTCTCTCCTTCCGATCCATGCGCACACCCGAGGCCACCGACCCGTCGGCCCCTCTCTCTCCTCCCAATTGCAAGGCCGCGCAACCCACCGGTGGCTGCACGGCCGCTGGTGGGTTGCAAACGCCTCGCGGCCGCTGGACCCGTCGGCGGCCGCGCAAAAAATTTACCCCAAAAAAACTTATGTTTTGCTGCATTATTCTTCTATTTTGTTATTCTTCTTTCTATTCTTTCATTTGCTTCTACATTTAGGTAGAACAAGTACGACAAATAGACAGCAATATTCCAACGAAAATACTTGAACTACTGAGCATTATAGCAAACCAAGAAGCCGATAAAAAAAAAAAAACTGACGAAAGAAACTCTATTTATGGAGTTCTTTCTCTAATTTTTACTTCATGTTTTGCTATAAGGGACAATATAGTTATAAATTTTCAAAAATAATAATAATAATTACATGTTACAACATTTTAAAATCAAAATCTCTTATTTTATGCATGTTATGGTTACAACTTTTAAGTGGCATATGCAAAGTACATGCATTCTCTCTAAAGTACATAAAAATTAAATTTTTTTTTTGTCGATAGTTTTTACGCATGAACAATATGGTCGCACAAAGTGCGCGGTGCATTTTCTTCTATGAAAATTTGACAATAATTACTATTTGGGATATGCAAATAAAAGGTTTTGTTAGATAATATTTTGTTGTATTTTAGTTCAAAAGAAAGATTATGTTGTATTAAATATTGTAAGAAAATGTTTTATTGTATATGAAATTGTGTTTCATTTATTTTTAAAAATAGTTGTTAAACCTTACTATTGAAAATATAATTATTTGATAGAAATTGAATGACGTATAGGTAGTTAGAGTTAATTCTATTTAAGCTTTTGAGGTATATATATGATTTTATATAGGTTCATAAAAATTAAAACATATTTTCTGGGTATATTCTGCAAAAACTTTTTTCATATGAGTTCTTTTTGATAGATTCTGTTAAGTTTAATCGTTAAGTAATTATTTTAAAAAATTTAAAATATTTAAAATATTTTTTAAATATTAAAATTACTTTTATAAATTAAACTATTAAAAAATAATAAATTGATATTAAAAAATACTTAAATTTTTTTAGTACTTAAATATATTTTTTTAACTTTTTTAAATAATAAAATGCTAAACTTACTGAAAGCCCGTTAAAAAGGATCTATATGAAAAATTTATACAGAAAGGATCTAGATTATATGTTTTTATTTTTGTGAATCTACATAAATTTAAGTTATACTTTAAGTTCTTGAATGAAAGAACTCTTATATTTATTATTATTAGAGATTATGATGCATATTTTATTAATAATTTTTATATATCTTACATTTTAAAATATATCTATAATAATTAATAATTATATGCAATTTTATAATTATATAAATAATAACAATGAATTTTATAAAATTTGAGAGGAATTTATTTTAATTATTTGAAACTTTTTTTAAATATTTTTTTTAATTTACTTGTACAACTGTTATTTTACATTAGTTATCTAAAAAGTATTATGTTAATTAGAAAGTTATACTCATAATATGAAAATTCAAGAATGATAACAATTGCAATTATCAAATTTTTATTATAAGTGAGTTGATTACATTAATAATAATTTTTTACTAATTTTAAATATGCAAAATTATTTTTTTTGTTATATTTTATTTGATTTTTTTTTTCGCTGGTGCTTTTTTTTATTTATGATTGAAAAAAAATTTGACGCTTATTTTGATTTAAGATTATTTCAACTTTTTGGCAAAATATCTCATTAGTCTTCAACTATTTATTTTTGGGATTTTTACGTACTGAACATGAAATTTACACAAAATTACACATTTCACCATTAATTCGGACATGAAATTTACACGAAATTACATATTTTACCATTAATTCGGACATGAAATTTACACGAAATTACGCATTTCACCATTAATTCGTAAATATTATCACTATCACATCATATTCATTTAAATTTTACGCATTTCACATGTTTCACATATTTTATATATTTCATATACTTTATAATATTATATGTAAATTAAAATATATAAATTTATTAATATTTAAATTCTAATATATATTTTTATTTTTTACTGTAAATACATCAATTTTCTTACTTCAATTAAAAATTATAGTCATGTGGATTTAAATTCGGCACTCTAATTGGAAATTTTAAATAGGATAAATAAATTAAAA
>JAEMOT010000883.1:114268-138344 GCA_019297695.1 Apostasia ramifera
CACTCTAATAGGAAATTTTAAATAGGATAAATAAATTAAAATACATAAATTCATAAATATTTAAATTATTATTTATATAAATTAATTTATTTATAGTATTTAATTAATATATTAATAATATAGTTAAGATCAAGGCCAATTTAGAAATGTGAAGTTCACCATTAAAGAATATGCTGTGAAATATATGAATTGTGTAAAATTTAAATGAATATAATGTGATAGTGGTAATATTTATGAATTGATGGTGAAATGCGTATTTTTGTGTAAATTTTATATTCTGTATGTAAAATTTTTTTTATTTTTTTATTTTACATGTTCACTCATTTACTTTGACAGTGATCGTGCTAATAATATTATCAAAAAAAAAAAAAAAAAAAAAGAACGTGCAAAATTATTTTATATTTACCGGAAAACATTGGAACTAAATTGTTTTTTCCTCCTCAGGGCCCACCCAACCTCACCCACCTTCCTGGTTATAAATAAAAGTAGTAATAGATAGATTGGGACTCCGAACTCTTGGCCTGATCCTCTTCTACCTCATTGTAGCCCTCGTCCCAAATGACAGTAGGGAAAGAAGATGCCCGTCGAACTGCCACGAGGAAGAAGGGTATCTTCCGGCTAGAAGGAACAAGCCAGAGATTATACCTCACTTCTCGTCTCCATCTTCTTCATTGATTCCATTCACCTATGGATTGTAGAAGCTCCGAAATTTTCCACAGGTAGAGGAGAAATGATGAGAGACTTCGCTTCCTGCTTCGGCGACCACGCCATCAAAGTCGCAGACGCCTCATGTTCAGGCCGCGCAGTCGGCGGCGTCACAGCTCCTTCCGCCGCCGCCGGCAGCATCTCTCCCTCGCAAGATCTCTCCGTCCAGAGCGTCATCACCTCAATCTTCAGAGCCAAGCTCTGCTCCGGAAAGCCTCTCCTCATCATGCTCACCTGGTCCAGGAGCCATGTCGGTCCGGTACTCTCCATCGGCGTCGACGATGACAGAGATTTCGCCCATCCGTGGAATCTCAGCCCGATGAACTCCCAGCTTCTGAGGAAGAAGAAAGGAACACATTCCTTCGTCGCCGGAAGCTGCGCCGTCGTCGTCCACTGGGACTTCTCCGCCGCCAGGTACGGCATGGGTCCAGAACCCATAGACAACTTCTTCGTCGCAATCATTGTGGAGACCGAACTTGCTCTGCTTCTCGGTGATCAGATCGGCGAGTTCATGAGAAAGCTGGAGGATAAGCTCCCGGTCGCTGGGTTCTCTATGGTGTGCAGAAGAGAACATGTGGTGGGGCGCTCTCTTTACTCCTCGACCAGAGCTCGGTTCGACGATGGCGGTAAGGATCATGAGATTACCATCAGTTGCAAAGGAGCCGGAGAGCTCTTTGTTTGCGTAGATAAGAAGAGGGTAGTTCATGTGGCGAGATTGAGCTGGAATTTCAGGGGAAATCAGACAATCTTCGTTAACGGATCGCCGGTGGATTTGATGTGGGATATGCATGAATGGTGCTTCGGCGGTCCAGCGGGGAGCGCTGTTTTTTTGTTCAGGCGGCGGAGCTCGCTTGAGAGTAGGCTGTGGTTAGAGGAGGAGAAGAAGATTGGGTTCTCTTTGCTCATTCAGGCATTCAGGCGTCCATGAAGGCTTCTCGTTTCTAATATGTAAGAAGATCAACTGTTCCTTCTACTGATGCATTAATTCTTTTTTAATTGCTTGTTGAATAAATAAATGCGTTGACCGTGATTGAAATGGCTGATTTGGGTTTCAGGTATGTGAATTATAGATTGATTTGAAAGTTCTACTACCAGTTTCCCCTTTTGGTTCATTCTTCTCTTTTAGATTTATTTATTGTTATGTATAATCAAAAAACCTCTATTTGAGGAGCTTTTACTGAATTTTAAAAAGAGATTGATTGTTCAGAGTTATTTCACCAAAGAAATTATCTTAGACTTTAAGAACTTTGAACCTGAAAACTTCTCATCAGCCAAAGGACAGCACTGCGGATAAAAAACTAAAGAGAATCAGAACAATATGAGTTGAATATGTGAATGGCTGGAGACCTACAAATGGTCAATGAATCCCTTCTGTACCTTAGTTCTGCATATCTGCCTCCCCTCCCCCCTTAAGTTAAAAAAACCTTATGATGAACCAACCCCCTTAAGTTTAAAAAACCTTATGATGAACCAAGTTACTTATAATACAAGAAAGACAATAAAAAAAAATTCACACTACAGTCTACAAAATGGCAATGCATAAGTCAACTCAAACTTTTTTAGTTCAAGATTGTACCAAATGACATTAGTTTTAAGCTCAGTCTTAAGCCTTTATTTGTTATTTATTTTCATGTCAAACTAGTTTAATCTCAAATCATTTTATTTCACAAAAAAATAAGTTTAGAATTTATTTTAGATCACTCGCAAACCCCAAGCTGAAAACTTTTAATTTTTTGAGTTTACAATCAAATTCCTTTAAAATTAAACGGTCTACCACACGTAGCCTGTTTAAAAAAATATATATTTGGTTTCAATGAGACAGTGACCATATGATTTTGAAAGTTGTTGGCTGCCACAAATTAAATCTAGATCAAATTCAGTTTAGAGAGATACAATGTCTGATATTGTTTTTTTATGGAAATTTCTGAAGTAATTTTAATACAGTGCAAGTTCTGATTAATCTGAAACAACGGATAAAGGGTTGTTATTGAAATTTGAGTTTAATCTCATTTTGATGTTTGAGAACGTATATTTCATTAAAAATTAGGGATGGAGATTTTAGTTCTCGTCCAAATTGGAAACTATCTATTTTAGGGAGAAATCAAACATGCGGAAGCGAAAAGAATCAAGAAGAATGGTGGAAAACTGGAAATCCATCAAACTTGAGAATCATGTGTAAGCAAGGGAGAATATGCAGATTTACGCAGTTCATCCCAAAATCAGATCTACTTTCTCGACATCAGGGAATTCCACTAGGTTGTTCAAGAATGCCTATTGAGAGAAGAAGGGAGCGACACTGAGTAGATTTTAGATGCATCACCTTATAGGGAGAAGTAATCTTTCTAGAGTGTAGAATTTTGAAAGAAAGGTTAACTAAAGTATAACAAAACCTAATCCATGTTGCTTTTATTTAGTGCATTGTAATTGTAGAAGTTAGCTCACTAAATTGCTCTTTCAAATGGCTGAGGTATGCCACTAAAATTTTTTTGATCAAATAAGGCTAAATTACATCTCATTTTCTTACTATTCACACAACGTTCACGAGGAAAATAGAACTTGACGAGGTGTTAGATGTAAAGTCGTCGAGATGATGGAATGTCATGTCTTAGCAATCTCAAGATGACAACATAGAACTTTGACCGGAACTAATCTCGAGGCCAAGGACTAAACCTCGAGCACAATTAGCCTTGAGGTCCAGAACTCTTAACTCATGCAGATATCAACCTTGAGGTTGAGAACTCTTATCAGTCTGAGTGACTTTTGTCGAACTTTGATCTAATTCAAGGTAGGATAACATAATCGAGATCAATGCTCGTCGTCAAAAAAAATCCTTGAATCATGTCGAATGCTCATAAGAATGACATGAATGGTTAGGATTCAAGGCATGCCCCAACAAGTCCGATTATGGACATGCACAATTATAGATTCTGGGCTAGAAAGTGTGTTAAACAATACAGCCCAACCAGCCTTGGTAATCACTATCAAATTTGTTGTATTAAAGAAAAAATAGAATTTAATTTAAAGTTGGGTTTAATATACCAAAGAGTGGACATCTTTACTACCAAAAGTTTAAGCAAAAGAGTATGACTTATTTCTTTAAAAACTCAGTGATCCAATATGCCTTAACAATTATGTGGGACATTACTATCGACTAATAATGATACAACAAAAAGTTTGTTCTGAGTTATGAAAAGAGAGAATGATACGCAGTTAAATCAGTTGGTGCATGGATCACTTTATGGACAAATTAAGCTAGCAAGTAAGGCCCTTTTCTCACTTTTTCATGAGAGAAGGCTTCTGCATATCTTTCAAGTAATATTTACTATGTTTTTGATTGCTGAAAGGTGGGGAGAGTTTATTCAATCATAAGTTCTAGACTTTTTTTTTCTTGTCTATTGGAAGGGCTGGTGGAAGAAGAATTGGCTTTCATTCAATAGTCACTTCAGAACTGAAATCGGATGGGTGAGAACTCGGATTAAATTGTAATCTTAGAAGAAAAACTTTCATCTTAATCGTTCATGTGCCTAATCTGACTAACCTATTAACCATGAAGCACGAGTATGATACAATGATTTAAATATACGATATGAGTATGATGATACGAAGAATTTTAAAAACTTTCTTGAGGTTAATTACACTTCTATATTTTCAAACGTTCTTGATACTATTAAAAGTAATATTGTAGACAATACAACATTAAAAATGATATAAAAAAAATAAAAATGATATCTTTCGATAACTATTGAATTTCAAAAAGTTATAAATTTAAAATAATATCATAAAGTTTATTCAATCACTTAATAATCTCTCACAAAATATCTAGGTAAGATGAGAGTTTAAATACATAGCATTATGTTAAGTTAGATTTAATTTCAATCTAAATCCATCTCAAATCAATTAGCTTGATGTAAATGAAATACAATTAATAAATAATATAATTACTGTGACTTGAATCTAAATATACTAATTTATTTACAGTAGATCAACGCTCTCCTCTCCCAAAGTCCTTGACTTACTTAATAAATTGATAAAATAAAGAAAGGTTAAATTTCTATCTTTGTCGTAATATTATTTTGATTAAGGTAAAGGAGAAGCACGATCAACATCCAATAAAAGTAATGACAAAGTATCAGCTAGGTAAGAAATGCAACATCATTAGCATCTGTGAGTCCGCGAAAAAGGGCTAGCTAAATTAGAGGAAGTTGCAACTTGCGGACGCCATATTTTTTCTGTTGCTAGAACTCTATCACCATGAAACTCTCTAAGATTCCAATTGCGCGAAGTTGACATGTTCTTTTCTATTGCTATCAGTCAAGTCTAAGTATGGATCATCTTTTATATATGACTTTTTTTTATTTTTTATCACAAGGGTTGTACCAATTAATCTAACATTTTCTCTAATTTGAAGTATTAAGACGTACCGAGCAAGCATCAAATAAGCATTATTTTTAGAAGTAAAAATAAAAATTGATATGCCTTGTGGCATATCGAATATGTATCGGTGGAGTCTTGATACTTGATACGGTTATGATACAGATATGCTAGACTTCATAAAGCATAGGTATTTCATAGCCTACTAACTTGTCTAGCAAGATTAGTGATGCATTCCAAAATCAACTAAGTCTCGTTCTAGAGTTCCCACCTTAGTCCTCTCAAGGTTGGACCATTGAGATCCAAGGATGCAACATTAACTTTCTCAAGATTCAACCTCCAAAGTCCTTTTTATGGGTCCAACATCTTGGCATCTAAAATCTCAACATTAGCATGACTGATGTGGGTGCATCTATGGCATGTCTTCACTGATTATGGAACCAATTTCATCTTCATTTGGTTCATTTCTTTTATCTTGTGTTTTTTGTTTTATTTGAGTGGCTATATGGTAAGGTCTCTAGTTTTTGTTTAGGGAAAAAACTATTTATTTCTTTTTGTGTGGGCGCCATTTAGGTTGGGCAAAATTGGTCCCAAAATTCATTTGATGTGGCATGGTGGAAACGGCGCTCGAGAGGAAATCTACTTAAAACCCTTGTGAAGGCGTGGCATCAGCGTTATTTCCATCTCCAGTGACTGGCTACAGGAATCCACCATCCCTTAGATCCAAATCAACGGATTGAAATAATGTAATGCAAGATGAAGTGTGACACCATCTTGAAACTATGTGATTTCACCCTGCTTAGCTTGGAACCACCCTCCACCCGCTTGAGTTCAAATCCATAAACATTGCAGGGAAGGAATAAAGCTATATGAGGTTTGTTTAAGCATAATTAGGAGTGGATTTTGGTGTTTTTGATGCTTGATGAAACCAAAGAGCAACCATAAAGTTTGTCATCTTTTCAAGGCTTGAAAAGGATCCTAAATAGAGGATGGTGTGGAAGAAGGGATCCGAGGTGACGTTTCCTGTAAGTTTGATGTATGATCGTGTGGGTCAGTTGATGGTTTTAAGTCCTTAGCACTTTTATCAATGTACTTCCTCTTCTATGTTTCGGTGTTATTTTTTTCGATACCTACCTTTTCTTTTGTTATTTATCTATTTATATCGAGACTTGTTTTGTATATGGCTATCTTATGTTATTTATGAGATTATTTATTTTCTTGGCTTTTACTTGTTGAGTTATATTTTCATGTGCTAGATTGCTTCATATTTTAACGTTAAAATTGTTACATGTAATGGAAGATTGGCTTATAGTATAATCATCTAATACCTATATATTCTCAATAATTTCTTAAAATTATTATGTATATCTTTTATTTTTTCCTTATTCACGTTATATCACTCTCCTTAGCATATTGATCTAAAATATGTGGCTTAGAATCATATCATATTTAAGCGGTGATGCAATGACATCAGAGCAATACAATCTTATGACAATGACATTAGATGTTTCGTTTGAGCTTGATGAGTCTTTTATTTCATAATTTATTCATTTGAGTGGATATATAATGAGGTTTATATGTAATTTTGTGTGCGAGAGCTCTATGTTGCGTGGAATATTTGTGTATTTTGCTAGAAAAGTATTGTTGCATGGGACGTGCGATTACAGATGAGAAAAAGACTCATTAGTTGATTTCAACTATTGAGCTACTTTTGAAATTGCTCAATGGCAATCGAAAAACAACCTTAAAACTGCCCTTATCACTGTTTAGTCAATTTGTGACACATGCGATTTGGGAAATCATTGACCAACTCTCACACTTGTTTGCGCACAACATTAATCGATGATTTCATCCCTTGGATGCTGCCCAAAATTGACTAATGGGTGTTGATTTGACCGAATTTTCAATGCTTTCCTTGATTGGAACATATGCTAAGTTTACCTAATCCTTTGGATGGGAATGCGTGGAGATCATTTCATCATATAGAAGCCTATAAACAGATAAGAGAACGTGGATTATGGCAGTTTGACAGTTTTGCATTTAGGAAGTATTGAACAGGAAGAATTTTCCAGTGTGACAGAGGACTAGAGGAGGGGATCCTTGTTAGTCTCAGCTTATGAGCAAAGGAAGGATTACGAGGCAACATTTCCATCGGGTTTGATGCATGATCAAGACGATTGACTATGATTTCAAGTCCCTTATTACTTTTTCCGGTACTCTGACTGTACTTTGTTTTTTTTCCCCTTATCTACCATAGTTTGTCTTTAATATTGTTCTTGAATTTGATTATTTTGTGTATATTGAGATTTTTCTTGTGCATGATACACCTTTTGCTTATTTATGGGATTATTCATTTTGTGGCTATTCCTTGCTGAGGTATATTCTCATTTACTTAATTGCTGTAAATTTTAAAGTTTAATTTATTGCACATAATGAAAATATTTTAATAGCTTTATCATCTGAATTCTCTGTGTTCTCAAAATTTTTTAAAATTCCTGCACATTTTTTTTGGCACTTGTTCACCTTTGATGACCCTTGAACTTAACGTATTTGACGATATCACGAAGGCATGGTTCAGAATCGTACCTTATCTAGGATAGTTTTCAAGAATGTTACAATAGAGAATCATCTAGTCATATTCATCCACATATAGATTAGAATTTGAAGGCATTTTGCATTTGGACATTTTCGTTTGCATTTCACACGCATTAAAGCTTTAGATTCATTTAATCACATTTGCTAAATTGTGATTGAATGTTTTGGAAAATGCTTACGTCATCTTCAGTGAACCTATGAAAACCTAGCTCGACACATTCAACAGGGGGATGACTTGGGTGTTTTTTAAAGTATTATGGCATTTATGTACAACGAAGTAGTAAAGTGAAAGATTGAGAGTAGTAAGATTACGTGCAAGTAAAAATGTATAAAGGTATAGTATACCATAATCTTGCAGTGTTTGGTCCGTATTTGGACTTTTGTTCACCCTCAGAGCATTTCAAACATTAGGCTTAAATACCCAAAACTCTTTTTGATGGAGATCGGCAGTTGAATCATGCGATTTTAAATTCAAATATTTCAGGCACGAAAGGTTAGAAATAAATATTAATAGAGAGAATTATTTAGTTTATTTAGTTTTCTTTTGAACATTTAGTTATTTAGGCAAAATGTTATTTATTTCAGTTATTTCCTTTGCTGTCATAATGTATTTTCGTTTATTGTATGAGCCATAAACTCTATAATAGGCTCATTGTCTTTGTATTAGAAAGCTTCGATGAATGAATAGAATTATTTTCTTCAAATTTTTTCTCTCTTCACCCTCTTCTTCCTTCTCCTTATTTCTCTTCACCCTCTAGTTCTACATCACGTTTGCTTTCCACAAATAAAGAAGCCTATAGAAGTTAATGCCCCGTTATAGATTGTACCATTTTCTTTGATCTCTCCTATCGAGCGAGATTGTATCTTAGTTTCTCCTCATAGAAGCCGGAATCATACCTCTCTAGGTCTCTAGGTCAAAAAGAAAATAGAAAAATACAAAGAAATATAAAACTATTTTACAGCTAGTGTTACTGAGTCCATGAGCAAATTGAATCCTTGCCTTGCATAAAAGATATGCAAGCATCACCTCTGTGTGCAAATAGAGAGAGGTCTAAAAATGAGAGCTGAGAAAAACTTGTAAGTTTAAAAATTTTCAAAGTCATTTTAAATTTGTCTCAAGCTCCATTTATAATGTTCATTCTGATTTCAAAGTTAGTATTGAAATTTTGGATGTTTGAACAAAAGAATTTGAATGGAGCAATTCTGTGTTGGAGCATGACTGATTCTCACTTTACGAATAGACTAGACCATCAGATTGTAGGATGAGAATAGTTCAAAACTTCAAACTTATACAGAAGTAACCATCCAATCATGATTGGACCATCTATTAGTTTAATGTTGAAATGGCTAACCTTTATTTTTCAACATAAGATCTCAACTTCTATTCTTATGATTGGATTGTTCATTCAATTCATGATTATTGAACAGATAAATATAATGTCGATCAGTTATGGTAATCCGATTTTACTATCCGATCCAAGGATCGGGTCATCGTCCAATTCAAAATTCATCTTTAATGCAGTTAGATAAAATTGCTTAGCATTAAGTTTTGAGTGCACTACCTTCAACTTGACCTCCAAGTCGTCTTTGAAAGATTCATGTGTCCTTGTCTCTGAAATTAGTTCATGTGTCCTTGTCTAAAATGTAAATGTGTTCCAAGCTTCACATGGCTCAAACTTCATTTTTTTCACGTAAGCATATTTTTTGTTCAAGGCTCAATAAGAAAAATAAATCTTCACGAGTGATAATTAGTCTTCAGCAAACTCAAATAAATGTGACCAACATCCTGAGGTCAAGCCTTGGCCTCTGACCTCATCGGCTCATCATAGTTGATGCCGAACGTGCTAGCTCTACTCAATGCTTCCACTCCACCAGCGCTACATTCTACTGGAGGGACCAATAGCACTTGATGTGAATCTCGACCCATAAACATATATCAAATATTGACGGTACACATCGATGGTTGGCATCATAACTATAGACAAAACAATATCCATGCAGATGCTATACTCTATGCAATGTAGTTTCATTTCCAAGGCAAATGGAATCATGAAATAGGTGCTTTCATTTCCAAGGAAGAATTTTGTAGCTCTTATAAGTGACTCTAAATATTGAATCGAACTAGGATTCCTATGTAACACCTATGCCAATAGTAGTGCTACATAGATAAAAAATACTTCTTTTTTTTGTATGTGATATCATTATCACATAAAAATCCTAGTTGAAATTAAAGTTAATTTGGGGTTATTTATTAAGGACGTGTAACATTACTCTTACAAGATATGAAGCATTCCACTCAAAATTAATGCCAGTCACTACTTTGAGTCTGCTACAAATATCTGTAGTTAATCAATAATTTCAAGATTCTAAAATTTTTGACCTTTTCCCATGACTTTTCTCCATCTGAAGACTTCCACTCTCCATCTCTCTCCTTCTTGGCTTCTTAAAGTCCTACAATCCCTCTGGGAGACATTTTAGATGCAAAAGTGGGGACTGAAACTGGAGTATCCCAGTTGAGCTCCAATTTGATCAGACAAAAGTGTGATATCCTGTTTACTCTTTTGCCTTCTAACTGAAGACTTCCTTTCTCCATGGTTCTTGAATGAGTGGTACCATACTAGTCTTTGCTTTATTCGCAGCCTTACAAACGTAACCACATCCACTACTATAGTGTTCGTCTAAACAGATGTGCTGATATCAAAATTAAAGTTTAGTCTGCACCGTACACGAGGAGCAGATGCAAATGAATATGAGTAGTGAGGAAACATTCTTGACAAAATTATCACCAGAATGAATCCATACTCAGCCAAGCTGCAACTGAGGTTTTCAACAACAAATGTTGTTCGATAAATGTAATGATCGACTGTTATCCATATTACGGAAAAAAAAGTTACTTGAAAGCATTCAAAGATATGAAAAGAAAATATTTTTCATTCAATTTGGTATTAGGTATCTTCTTGTGTAAATAACTGAAAACCCTTCCAAAGCAGTGGATAGCATCCTAAGCTCTATTTTTATGCAGGCTCCATATTTTGTAAGATCTCCATCTCTTAGTAATTTCTTGAAGATGTTTATGAGCATCGTGGCGTTTCGTCGTTGGGCTTTCCGCACAAAGGTATGAGTTATTTTCTTCTATTTTCTTCGACACTTACTTTTATTTTCGATTTTGATAGTTCTCGCTCTCCCAATTTACTAGTGAAAAACTGAAGCTTACAGTTTGGTACTTTTACACAGGACCGTTGTCCTCTCAATATTTTCTAAGTTGGATACTCGTATGAATCCTTGAGTTTACAATCTAAACAAAAATAGCAATCAAGCTATTTCTTCTGTCGATTCCACGGGAACTTTTGAACTCAAATTTCCCCAACTTCTACTCCGACATCACTGATGGCAACACCTGCTCCTTCCTCAAACAACTAGCAATTGGATCAAATACAATCATCAGAGAACAAGATGATTAAAATGTTCACCACATTCATACTTCGATAAATGCTTCAACCCCCATCGTCACTGTGTCTTCCTATAGCAGAGCGAGCTGCCAAGTCTCTGTAGCCAACAAGGAATTACCAGTGATGCCTTGTACTGTTTCGATAGCACTGCTATTGGCTTCCCCTCAACCATATGACTTTTGCACAATTCCTCGTTTGGTTCGAGCTTTTTATTTAGACATAAAAAAAAATTATTCTATTTTTTAAATTTAATAAGAAAGAAATTTATTTCACTATTAGAAAGTGTGTAAAATATGAAATACTTTCAATTCTAATATTCGTAATTGTATTGAATGTGAAATAAAATTGATTTTTATAGTTGAAATTTGTTGTTGAGCAAAAATCTCGCCTCAAATCAAACGAGGCCACTGTCCCTCAAAACAACTCGAACTGCTTAGTAGACCACTCTATGGCCCCTAGTACATATAGAAAGTGCTAGAACACCCCTATTGCTAACTGCTCTCACCATTATTTTATATATATTTTCATGTACATGGTGATCCATGACTGAAATTTTTTATGCATTCAATTCTAAGCACGCACGCACGCACGATGTGCTAACCCAATCCATAAATGCACTGATTGAACTGCAATTTATTTCAATCATTTTCCTCTTCTTTCTTTGCTCCTATAGTTGACATATTAACCTTAATTAATTGACACACACACATATGTATATATATATATATATTTCTTGTGTCTAATTTTGATATCTAATATGTTTATTAGATGAGTCAAACATCAAGATCTGTACTTGATCTGATCTACAAACTTATTTTATTATAATTTTTAGTATCAATAAATTTAATATTTTTTATTTTAGTTTAATATAACTATTTAAATTAAGAAAAGAAAATATAACGTTATATTTGAGTTGATTTGCTGTTTCATACTTAGGTCCTTTTAGATAGTTTAAATTTGAGTCAACCCTTTTATGATTTATACTCATATAAATTTAGCTCTTACTCGATTAAGTCGGGTGAGGTTACGAGTCAGTTTAAAAATTACAACTCTAAGTAGTCTTAATAGCTAATTAATGAATTAATTAATTATAAATTTAAATCAATCTATTAAATTATTAATGGATTAATTTTGGATAATTAAATGGAATAAAATAAAAATTTGTGATTAACTTTTTAATTAATTACTTAGAATATTATTTTTTTTCTTTTTATTATGTATGAAAATAGCAAATCCTAAAGTAAGTTAATTTGAAATACTAATTTTTATTTAATAATCGGTTAATTTGTTCGGTTTGATTTCCAAACATATAAAATTGAACTCAAATCAATTAATTGAAATACTCAAAATATCAAATTATCACCAAATCGTTAGATTCTAAATCAAATTAAATTGCTAAATTTAAATAGTTCGGTTCGATTTTTCAGTTTAAATTATAATTTGTACATCTCTGCTCCTGTTGAAGGAGGGTTTTTTTCGTAATTTCCTCTTTGAAGGGAAGAAATTGGGCATTTCTCTCCACTATTTCATTCTCAATTCTTAAACATAAGATAGAATTAACATTCTTATAACTATTTTAGATTAGGGGAGATTTGCATACAGATACATAATTCAAAAAAAGTATAGATTTTACATAAAATTTTAAAAAAATACTAAAAATCTTATTAAAAATCTTTAAATAGCTAGTTTTTTTTATTATTAAATTAAATTTAAAATGAATTATATAAACTTAATTAATAATAATTAAAAAATTTATTTTGAGTACTTATTTTAAATTTTTAAGATTTAGATTCTGGTTGGGAAAAAAAAGATAAATTTTCAAATATTTTATAAAAATTTTTGAAAAATATATATGATATAAAATAAAGTGAATTGATTGTATTAAAAATTATATTAGATGTGAAATAAATGGTTATTTAATGTTAAAATTTGTGTAGGATGAAATGTAAAATATTATTTTATTTTTTAAAAAATAACATAAGATTTTTAATTAGAGAAATTTTAGCAATGACAAAAAAAATTTCAATTAAATGGAACTTTAGAGTTCAAATTTTAGTATCAAAGTAATTTAGAAATTTAGGTTTAAACTTTAATCGTTAGGATTTGAAGTTTAATAAATTTTTTTGTATTTTCTAAAAAATTTAATGTAAAATTTGTAATTTTTTAGAATTTTATATTTTATATGTAGTTAACTTTAGTTAGGAAGAGTTAGATTTTTAATAATTCTTAATTATGATTAAGTATCTCAAATAAATAATATAAACTTTTTCATGTAAAATTATATAAGTTTTAGCTCTCCTATCACTTTCTTCGAATTATAAATCTAGTCATATATTTTAAATTTTAGTTTTATCTTTCTCTTTTTACATGCATACAGTTTAAGTCATTTGTGTTTAAACGTGATAACTAAGGAACTCGCTATTATCGAAAACTTTATTATGAATATTGTATATTATTTTTGATGAAGAATACTATTATTAATATTTTTTTTTTAAAAATATTAATTTATTAATTTAATTAATTTGATAATTTTATTAATCGGTCCGATCACGAACCAGAAAGCTGACTAATTTTTAATCTAATCCAATTTTTATATTATTGTCTATAAGATGTCACATCTTGAGATGTCATCCATCAAGTGTTATTGAGTTGGATGAGTCCATGCTTCTATTTTATCCAAAATTAAAATGAATTTAAAATTTTTTAATATTTATTTCATATTTAACATAAATTTAATATTAAAATTTAATTCATTTCACATTCAACATTTATTTAATAAAAAATGAAATTACTTATATTTTTTTATAAATTATAATATAATTTTTTGGATGAACTATAAGTTATAATATTGATAATTGCATTTAAAATTTTAAAGTAGAATTTTGATTTTATCTAAGTTTATAAAATAAAAATATATCACCTGAATTTTTTTTACTTTTTTTTAATGAATTTTATTAAATTTAAATTATAAATTATCATTTAAAAAAATAAAAAAACATATTTAAACATTTATAATTGTCATAATAATCTAATTTAATAAAATCATTAAAAAAAAGAAAAAAAAAACTACATTTTAGTTGCCATAATAATCATTCGCCAAAATTCCCTTTCGCGTCGCTTCCTTCTTTTTCTCTCGCCTCTCTTTTTATCCTTCCAAATTCCAATCTCTCCAACCTCCGGTCACTTGTTCTCCCTCCAGTCGATCCTCTGAAGACACACAAATGCCCTCCAAGGACAGAATAGCGTATTTCTATGACGGTAATTTTCTTTCCTCCTCTTCGTTCAATCAATTTACCCTTTCCAACCGAGTAGTCGATGCGAATATCCCTTGGATGAAGAATTAGCTTGCTGATATGTGCGACAGTAACGGGCTCTCTGCTCTGCCTCTCGAGTTCGACGATCTTATTACTACTTTGTTCAGTTTTGCGACCGTTGATTAAGTGGTAGCTGTTCCGAGCCCTAGTGGTCAAGCATATTCCTTGCGCTTACGGTTGCATGTGCTTCATATTTTCGGTCCGGTTGCTTAATAGAGAGGTGATCCTTTCTGGTGTTCCCTTTAATCTTGTTATTGCGCTGCATTCCGAGAGAATGTAGTGAAAGCGATAGGTTTTTCCCTCCATTTTACGAAGGGTTTCTACTCAAAACTTGTTGTTATGGTATGTCATGTCATTTCCTCTTTCGTATTGTTACTCCGTTTCATCCTCTCATTGACTCATCTATAATCCCACATGTGGCAAAATTTTTCATCGTTAAAAAAATGTCCCTCCCCCATTTTATCCTCTATAGGTGCCACACTCACCATCTTCCCACTATAATCATTTCTTATGCTGTTACTCTAATATAACAACACATTCATCTTAATGCCTGTATCTCAACTATGTTAAACTTGTGAATATTTTGTCTCATAATTGCCCAACACTTACTATCATGCCAAATAGTTGTAGGAAAACAAAATCATAAAAATATTACATACAAATCATTTTTAACAGATTACATAACTTGAAACTAAAGCATTGTATCATATATGAATGGATCTATAAACAATATGGAGAAAAAATATGTGATGATTATTTTGTATTCAAAAAATCAAAGATCTCCCAATATGTAACTTTTCTTTTGTCATCTTACCACTTAATTAACAAGGACTTCTATAATTTGATACGTGGGAGTCCAATGTACCTAGAACAAAACTCATAGCTGACTTGCAATGAGAATCATGATTAATATTCCACATTGGATTTAAAGCAGTAAAGTTTAAAAACCCAAAAAAAGCAAGTCAATCATCAGTATTGAATTTTCTTATTTGAAATTAAGGGGGACAAATCATGCCTCTACTCGAAAAATGAATCGAGACAAAACATAAACTATTCCATGTAGCAAAGTCATTTTTATCCTATTAGACTATTAATACAAATTAAGACTGGAAAATTAAGCAACCAAATACCATAGAGCAATCAACTACATGAAATCATTTATATGTCATTCCTTTGATGAGAAAATTCTCCCAAATGCCTATTTTTTTCTGCTATGCATGCACGCGTCCACGCGGGGTAGTGCAAGCTTTGCATATATAAGAGTCGTCCCCGAGGTGACCTGCACAAGCAGGAGCCATAGGCATGCGCAATGCAGCTTCCATGCTACTGTGTGCATGCGCATGTTGGAGAGTCGTGGCGTTTGGCGGCCCGTCGTGCAATCCTGCCTGGGATGGGAGATGGGAGAGGGAGGGTATTTTTGTCATTCTATATTTAAATATGAATTTTATTTAAAGGATGAAAAATATCAAATTAAGCAAAAAAGAATTGATTGAAATATTAATCTCAAGCTCGACAGCCAGCGTAAAACTTGTCGAATCAATCATGACATGAATTTAAAGACATGGCAAGAAACTATAAGGAGTGATCTTAGTTACTTAAACTTAGATAAGAATTTGATAACTGATAGAGCGCAATGGAAACAAAGGATTCATGTAGCCGACCCCACCTAGTGGGATTAAGGCTTGGTTGTTGTTGTTGTTGTATTAATCTCAAGCTCAGGACCTTATTGAAAGGATTTTGAAATTATGAATGAACTTGATATTGCCCCCAAGCTTAAGGAATTTGGATAATATTTACCCTTTTTTATTAAGTTCTTTGTTGATTTTCTCGTATTTGATATATATACATTTTAAGTCCTTTAATCGGTGATAATGTGAGAGGGGGATGGTCATTTATTAGGATTTGTTTTCCATGCATTCAATGCCCAAATTAGTTCTATGCATGCTGCTCTAGGCTAATGATCTTGTTCCAGTTGGTAGGATTGGATGGGGGACGAATCATATATAATTTAATCTTTTTATACAAAAAAATCAATAATCAGATATAAAATGAGTGAAGCACACGAACAATTTTTGGTGGGTGTGCCTAGTCCTTTACCTAGTCTGTCACCTACTAGGATTTGTCTAAGCTATCAAAGCCTTTCATCAATTGGTTTTAAAGTTTGGCTTCATTATTAAGGAAGAAAAACACCTCACAAACTTTGGGTCTTCTACACACACTGAGGAGGTTACAAACAAAAATGGACAAGATAGAAAATAAAATTAAATTTTGAGAGAGAGAATTAAAGATTTGCTAGATGAAGGTTCCATCAACGTTTCATAATGGATATTGTTAGGAGTGGTAATTCATACTCATACCCATTTAACCCACCTTGAACCGCCTCTAATGGGATATGTATGGGTCCTATAATTGTACTCGTGACCTGCTACACGCCCTGCCCTATTATGAAATGGGGTGAATTTGAGTATGATTAAATCATATTCGCTCCGACTTGTAACTCACTAGTAATTAAATATTATTACATAATCTTAAAATTCAAAAAAATTAAGTAGGTATTATCTCTTTATTTTTGTTAAAATAAATTATTAATGAATTTGGGGCGGGGCGGGGCGGGATGGGGCGTAATGGGGTGGGCACGGATTGTAGAAGTGAAGTGGGGTGTGGCGGGTGTGGGCTTTAGGAGAAAACTATCAGAAACGGGTATGGGGCTAGTATGAGTAATGGTTAAAAGAAAACGGAGTGGGTATGCATTTTATTAAACCCAATTCAAACTCGCCCCAATGCTATCCCTTGATATTGTTAATGAATCTTCTAGTAGTTTTAATTATATTTCTAAAATATTCTTCTTGTATCTTATAAGCAGTATTTATTCCTTTTTTATAACCTCCTAAATTTACAATAGGTGATTTATTTTTATTACTTGTTTTCTTATTGTATCCCTCTTATACATTATAAATAAGGGAGTCTCTTGCTCAATTGATATTGAAAGAACCTTTATCTCTTGATATGGTACTAAGGCATGATTTGTTGTAACTTAATGGTGCTTTTTCACTATATATACTATAGATATTGTCACCTCACATAGTGGTTGGGAAAGTAGTGGTGGTTGTGGAAATTGCACTAGTGGTTGTGGGGATGGTCGAAACTCCTTTCATCCATGTTGACATGGAAGGTGCACTTATCACTCTTTTCACCAATGTTGGGAGAAGTTTGGACATCCAAATAGGTGCGCATCATGTCTCATCTACCTCATCCCCACCTTCTAGTGATTCTTTTATTTCCAACTCTACTTATCCCAAGAGGAATTTGATCTTCTCATCCAATAGTTTAAGTCTTCAACTATTATTCTAGAACTTTTGGCTCTTCAGTTATTTCATTTGGCGACTTGGACATTGGGCTTTAATGCTTCCTTACATAGGTTCAATAATATATTACCATCCTTTTTCCTTGGCCCTTGTTCCTTTTCCCCTGTAATTATTGTTAATGTTTTCTTGTTTTGTGTTGGTGGCAAAGGGTCTCTTAGCCCTTTACTCTTGAAAATGATCTTTATTTACCTTATTTTCCACTTAACATTTCATTCATCATCTTACCAACTTATTACATCTCAAAATTGCTTTATTACATTTTATCATTCTCATTGTAATTTTTTGGATCTGAGGAAGAAAAAGATCATTTCTGGCAGTGTTGGAGCTGTTGGAATCTATTAATTGACTAATTGTGATATTCATGCTTTTGCTTCTCTTTACACATCTCAGGTCTCCTCATATTAGTGGCATTGTCACCTTGGACATCTCCCTCTGAATTGATTTAAGGGTTCCGTGAATCTCCCTAGTTCAATGTTTACGTTTGATTGTCATTTTTATTTGCTGGGAAGTTTCATTGTATATTTTTTCCTTCTTTGCTTATTAGCAGCAAGGCTTCTTTTGATCGGATTCATTCAGATTTTTGAGATCTTACACTTGTGTCTCTTTATTTGGGATTTTATTTGATGCGAAGCAATCCCGACACCTACTTTGACTCCGACTTCATAGATTGTTTAATGATGATTTTCATCATTATTTCATTTATAATGCTCTATTTAATTGCATTTTATTTTATATTTATATTTGGTGAGAATTATTTTTATTTAGGTGAGGATGAGGGCATTTTGTATTCATGAGCTTGGGTAGGGTTAATTTTAGTTGAAATTAAAATATTAGCGATAATGTAATTTTGGGTTTTGAAAATTTTTTAGGCTTATATGAACCATTGGGCTAGAATTTGGTCCAACAACCCCCACTCCTATTCGCTTGCTTGAGCCCCAAGTAATTAATTATAGCCCTTAATTAAATTGGTGTTAAGTCATGGTAGAGATCAATTTGGTTTGTAATTAAGAGTGGAGATTAGTGGAGAGCTTTTATATATAAATACATTAAGGGGATTAAGATTTGCCACAATTTGTTCATACTTGGATATTACAAAGTGGAGTCTCCCACCTTAGGCTGCCAGCCAATCTCATCGTCGCTGCCAATTGTTAGCCACTGCCCAACCTTACTGCCATCGTTGATTACTAGCCGTTGTGGTTCCTAGGTGCGGCACCTAGGTGGAGTGCAGTCTCCACTCTTCGTGCTGATCAATTTCTCCTTTTATTCTGAACCTTTCCTGCATAATTTTAGGACTATTCTGCAATTTTCACATTACTTATGCAATTCTAGAGTTAATTTAAATCTATGCTGTGTCTATAATTTTTGCAATTGCATAAACTATTACTATTCTATATTTTTGTTGGATAATTCTGCAGTTTCAGAAATTTTTGCAGGCTGTCTGCAATTCTACTTTGTTTTCACTGCATTCTGCAGTTTCTCAGGCTTAGTTCTAGATTCAGGTTTCTGTTTTTCTGCATTACATTTAGGTCCAATTGTAATCAAGTTTAATTGTAATATTGTGTTAAGTCCTATAACATTTAGGTTTTAGTTTTTACATTCCATTTTAGTCTCTTAGCCTTACATCTAGATTCATTTTCAGTCATACCTCTAGAAAACTCAGTTTTTATTATTTTTGTATAGCAAGGTGCTTTAGTTTCCTTGATACTTTGTTCTCAGGGGAACATAAGGAATATGGAGGTATTATATTTTTGTGTTTTCCTATAGATGTCTTGAATAAGCATATCTTTTATTCCCATCATTAATGCAATGGGAAGCGTAGAAAATTGTTGATTGACACCTCATGCGAATCCCACCTTATTTCCCTGAAAGCACTTGATTGTTTCAAGCTCACTTCTTGTTGTCACCTGCACCATACTCCTGCACGATACTACGTGGTTAAAGGGTGGAGGAAGATAGGTTTTGTGAGGTTTCTATTATTTTGAGCATTACATCACCTATGTTAGGTATGACAATATCACTTTCATTTGTTCTTACATGATCCTTGGGCTTCTGTGGGTTAGGAAAGAATGCGATTGTTATGATTTTGTAGATGTTACTTGGGTGATTTGGGTTGGGAAGCAAAAGCTAAGGATTCCCCCCCCCCGAGTACACCAAGACCAAAGAGATCGTCTTCCACTAGTTTTCTTGATCCACTTATTCCTCCACCTTTTCCACTTGTGTTCCACCTTCTACACCCTTTATCGCTCTACTTGCCTTTGTTCAGTCCACCATCGAGTCAAAGTTTGACACTGCACAATCCGTAGTTCCACTTCTTGTATTTGTAATACCTGTGGGATATGAATAATCAAATTTATTTTAACTTTTGGACCTCCGTATGGTTTGCTCCCCTATGTATGCATTTTGGGCCACCTCAAGGCCCCACCTACATAAATACAGTTATGCTTTTACGCGGTGTTCGTACTTATTAGTTGAGTTTGGTCATACAGCTAAACTGCTTTATAACGTAATTGATGAGAACCCTATGTTTCTTATTTCTTGGAGCAAGTTTATTTCTCTTATTTTATTTTAGTTGCTTCGATGCGAATTTGATGTAGGATAATGTTAGGGAAATTATCTTAAATTTTAATGTGTGCAAACCTAACCAATCCAAATGAAAAATTAAGCTAAAATTCCATGTAATAAAGTGTGTAACGTCATTTCTTATAATTTTTTGCTAGTCTTATTAGAGCTTCTACTGGCCTATGATTTATATGTTCAAATTATTTACGATTTATTTTCCAACTATAATGTCCTAAATTTATAAAGGAGAGTTTTATTTTTATTACTTATTTTCTTATTTGTACTCTATAATGCAAAAAATACATATTTTGAGAATTTATATAAGAAGCTAGACACTAAAGAAAGAGAATGATATAAATGCAAGATTGCCAAGGAAAGAGATAAGAAAATTAAAGGTTTGACTCTAGTAAAATGCATTAATGATGAAGATTAAAAAGAATGTCAAATAAATGCAAGAGTACATTGGTATTTATTTTTAAGAATAACGATAATATACAGGATTGTGCCAATTTTAGCGGAGTTAAATTAATAAGATATACTTTAAAATTTTGAAAGAGTGTGATCAAGCATAGATTATGCCGTAATACTGAGATATCATAGAACTTGTTTGATTTTATGCTAAGTAGATTTACTATGAAAGCTATTTATTTGTTAAGAGGTTTAATAAAAAAAATTAAAAAGATAAAAAATGATCTACATCTGGTTTTATCAATTTAGAAAAAACTTATGATTAAGTCATATAGGAAGTACCTTGGAAAGTTTTAAAAGAAAGGGGTTTGCATTGTTGATATTTAAGTAATTAAAGATATGTATAAAGGAAGCTATTACTTGTATTCAGACACATGAATGTTTGAATAAGAATTTTCTTATTATAGTTAGATTACACTAAGGCTCAGCTTCAAGTTTGTATCTTATTGCGTTGGTCATGGAAGTTCTGATTGGACATTCAAGATGAGGTAGATGCTTTAGTGTATACTTTCGTACATGATATTTTCCTTATTAATAAGATTAAAGATGAGGCTAAAGCGAAATTTGAGTCATAGAGGAATACTTTAGAGTCTAAATATTTTCATTTTAGTAGATCAAAAATTGAATATATAAAGTATATATTTAGCCAAGAAAAACGCACTTGTATTGATAATGTGACAATTGATGATCAAATCAGGAATAGTAGGTGCTTTACATATTTAGATCAATCATATAAATTGATAATAAAATAGATAATGATGTCATTAGCAAAATCTAAGCATGACATATAAAGTGAAAAAATATATCTAGTGTGTTGTGTGATAGAAAAATTTTACTTAAACTTGAAGATAAATTTTATAAAACAGTAGTAAGATTAAAAACAAAAATAAGAATAAGTGGGAGAAATATAAAGTGGCTCGACAAGAATCTAAGAAAGCAGTTGACAATGCAAAAAATATGACTCTTGAGGATTTATATAAGAAGCTATACACTAAAGAAGGAGAAAGACAATTATATAAGATTGCCAAGGCAAGAGATAGAAAAACTAAAAATTTAATTGAAGCAAAATGTATTAAAGATGAAGATCAAAGAGTACTTTTCATGAAAGAAGATATCAAAGATAGATGGATGAGTTACTTTCAATAGCTTTTCAATGAAGATTGTGAAAATTCAATTGATCTTACAGAATTCAGCATCCTAAAAAAAAGTAAAAATTACTCTTACATCCGACATATTAGTAAAGCTGAAGTCTGGAAAGCTTTAAAGAAGATGAAGCATAAAAAAGCAGTAGGACCAGATAACATCCCAATAGATGTTTGGCAGTGCTTAGGAGATTAATGAGTTTCTTGGCTCACTAGATTGTTTAATATGATTTTGAAGACTAAAATGATGCCAAATGAATGGAGAAAGAGTATATTAGTACCTATTCATAAAAATAAAGGCGATGTACAAAATTGTGCCAATTATAGAGGAATTAAATTAATGAGTCATACTTTAAAACTTTGGGAGAGGGTGATCGAACAAAGGTTACGCCATAATACTAAGGTATCAGAGAATCAATTTGGTTTTTATGCCAGGTAGATCTACTATAGAAGTCATTCATTTATTAAGAAGTTTAATGGAGAAATTTAAGGAGAGAAAGGAAAACTTACATTTGATTTTTATTGATTTGGAAAAAGCTTATGATAAAGTCTCAAGAGAAGTACTTTGGAGAGTTTTAGAAAAGAAAGAGATTTGCACTGCTTATATTCAAGTTATTAAAGACATGTATGAAGGAGCTGTTGCCTGTGTTCGGACACAAGGAAGTTTGATTAAGGATTTTTCCTATTACAGTTGGATTACACCAAGGCTCGGCTTTAAGTCCGTATCTTTTTGNATGACTGGACATATCCAAGATGAAGTGCCTTGGTGTATGCTCTTCGCAGATGATATTGTCCCTGTTGAGAAAACTAAAGAGGGAGCTAAAGCGAAACTAGAGCTTTGGAGGAATGCTCTAGAATTTAAAGGTTTTCATCTCAGTAGATCAAAAACTGAATATATGGAGTGCACATTTAGTCAAGAAAGAAATACTTATATTGGAGATGTGACAATTGATGATCAAATTGTCAAGAAGAGTGAGCGCTTTAGATACCTTGGATCAATTATATAAAATGATGGCGAAATAGATAATGACGTTATTAGCAGGATTCAAGCAGGATGGGTAAAATAGAGAAATGTTTCTGGTGTGTTGTGCGATAGAAAAATCTCATCCAGAATCAAGGGTAAATTTTATAAAACTGTAGTAAGACCAGCAATGATATATGGTACAGAATGCTGGCCTGCAAAGAGGAAACATACAAATAAAATAAATATTGCAGAAATGAGGATGTTAAGGTGGATGTGTGGATATACATGAAAGGATAGAATGAGAAATGAGTATATCAGAAAGAAAGTTGGTGTTGCATCAATTGAGGATAAACTTAGAGAAAGTCGGCTTAGATGGTTTGGACATCTAAATCTTAGGCCGATTGAAGCTCCTGTTAGAAAAATTGAGTTATTGGATTTTGCCATGTACAAAGAGGAAGAGGGAGACCAAAGAAGACATGACAAAAACTATAAGGAGTGATCTTAGTTACTTAGACTTAGATAAGAATTTGGTAACTGATAGGGCGCAATGGAAATAAAGAATTCGTGTAGCCGATCCCACCTAGTGGGATTAAGGCTTGGTTGTTGTTGTTGTTGTTGTAGTAGTAAGATTAATAATGATATATGGTGATAATATTAGTTTACAAAGAGAAAATATTTAAATAAAATTAGTATTACAGAAATAAAAATACTAAAATGGATGAATGAATATATACGAAAGGACATAATGAGAAATTTGTATATCTGCGAAGAAGTTGGAGTGACTTTAATTGAGAATGAATTCAAAGAGAGTCGACTTAGATGGATTGACATATAATTCATGAGTTGATTGAAGTTCTAATAAGAAAAGTTAAATTATTGGACCTTAATTATGTAAAAAAAGTTAGAGAGAGAACAAAAGAAGATAGGTCAAGAAACTATAAAGAGTGGTCTTATATATTTGGCCTCGTTTGGTTCAAGACAAAACTTTTACCCAACACAAATTTCAACTATAAAAATTAACTTTATTTCACATTTAATGCAAATACGAATATTACAATTTAAAGTATTTTACATTTTACACACTTTTTAATACAACAACAACAACAACCAAGCCTTAATCCCACTAGGTGGGGTCGGCTACATG
>JAEMOT010000885.1:11823-22211 GCA_019297695.1 Apostasia ramifera
TATATATATATATATATATATATATACATACATATTATGAAAAATAAATATAATATTATAAGTAAATCTATGAATACATATATAGAATTGTTTGACTCCATGGTTATATTAAATGAGTTAATTCAGACTCATGCCCCGATTATCACTTAGGACTAAATTAACCCGAGTTGATGTTGGTGTTATTGATGAGGATGATGATTATGTTGAAGCTGATTTTGATGTTTTCGTGTTGAACCATGAATTAAAGTCAAATGAAAAAAACTAATTAAAAGAGTCAAAGGAAAGAAGAAAAGAAAGCAAATGCTCGTCTACGAACTCAGGCCTCGTTTGGTTTGGGGAAACGTTTTTACCTAATACAAATTTTAACTATAAAAATTAACTTTATTCGCATCTAATACAAATATGAATATTAAGATTGAAAGTATTTCATATTTTACATGCTTTTTAATATTAAAAAAATTTTCTTTCTCATTAAACTTAAAAAAATAACGCTAGAATCAAACGAGGTCAACGGTTGAGGAAGAGGAAAATAGAGAGGTTGATGAAAAAAACCAAGCCCATCAAAGTAAAGTTTAAGCTGGCTCTGTTAAAGCCCAACTAGTTCACTACAGGCGAGAGCTGAAATCAAATTACAATGAAAGGCCTGAAAAGTCAATGGAAAAAATCAGATTTTAGGGTGAAATTAGGGAAAAAGGCCTGATCTTTTGGATCATTCCAAGCAGGTCGAACAAGAGAAAAGTGGATTTCGCACCATGCACCGCCTGATTTATCGACCAAAAATGAATTTAGGGTTTAGTTATTGGATAATCTAGTGATTAGAGCCCTAACTCATTTTTTTTAATAGACCCCTAACTCATTATTAATCATTTTGTTGATCAATTTATTGAGATACATAATGAATTTTGATTATATTACTTTTTGTTTATTGGATTGTATTACGTATTGGAGGAGGTGTGAAGGAGAAATTTCTAAACAAATTTTAAGCTTTATTTTGTTGAACGTTAAATTTAAATAAGAAAAAATAATTTTATTTTATAGATTTTATACCATTTTTTGTAAAAAAAAAATCTTGTATTTTTCACAACCAAGCATCTTAGTTATTTGATGCTTTGTCTTTAAATTTTCGTAATAAATCTTTCACAACTTTATAGATATAGTTAGCAACTGTCAATCATATAAGATCAGGTTTCATTCAATGTCCATCACATAAGATCAGCTCTCCCTACAATATTCATCTGCTCATGTTCTAGAACCATCTGTTTAAAAATATTCCTATTCTCTCTCTTTTAATTGCACTGTTGAGTCAGACATCAATTGTATACATGACAGAAAGTATTTGATATTTTGTACATAAAATTTGATAAAAAGTTTTAGATAATAATTTTTTTTTAAAGCCAGCTTGATCATATTCATAAAGTTAAACAAATAAATTATGATTTGAACGAGTAATACATTAGTTCAAATTACCTCGCAAGGTTCAGTTTTTACTGATTGTATAACATTTTTGTTTTATTTGATGGTGATTGTAGTACTTTTTGTTTATTGGCTTGTACTATATATTGAAGGAAATTTGAAGGAAATAGTTTCTGAACAAACTTAAGACTTTATTTTGTTGAATGTTAAATTTAAATAAGAAAAAAATATTTTATTTTATAAATTTATATCATTTTTGGTAATATTTTTTTTTTGTATTTTCCACCACCAAGCATCTTAGTTATTTGAGGCCTTGTATTTAAATTCTCTTAATATATCTTTCATAACCTTACAAATATAGTTTGGAACAGTCAATTATATAAGATCATGTTTCATTCAATGTCCATCACATAAGATCAACTCCCTCTTCAATATCTATTAGCTCATGTTCTAGAACCATCTTCTTAAAGATATTTTTATTTTCTCTCTTTTAATTTCTCTTTGAGTCATATATCAATTGTATACATGACAAAAAATATTTAATATTTTTAACATAAAATTTGATAAAAGTTTATAAATAAAAATAATTTTTTTTAAAGCCAGCTTGATCATATTTATAAAATTAAACAATTAAATTATGATTTGATCAAGTGATACATTAGTTCAAATTACCACGCATGGTTCAATTTTTACTGATTGTATTACATTTTGTTTTATTTGATGGTGATTGTATTACTTTTTGTTTATTTGATTGTATTACGTATTGGAGGAGGTGTGAAGGAGATAATTTCTAAACAAACTTTAGGCTTTATTTTGTTGAACGTCAAATTTAAATAAGAAAAAAATATTTTATTCTATAGATTTTATACTTTTTTTTTTAAAAAAATTCTTCTATTTTTCAAAACCAAGCATCTTAGTTATTTGATGAATTGCCTTTAAATTCTCGTAAAATATCTTTCGTAACTTTACAGATATAGTTAGCAACTGTCAATTATATAAGATCAGGTTTCATTTATTGTCCAACACATAAGATCAGCTCCCTCTTCAATATTCATCAGCTCGTATTCTAGAACCATATGCTTAAAAATATTTCTATTCTCACTCTTTTAATTGCACTGTTGAGTAAGACATCAATTGTGTACATGATAGAAAGTGTGATATTTTTGACATAAAATTTGATAATAAATTTAGATAAAGATAAACTTTTTTAAAGCGAGCTTGATCATATTTACAAAGTTAAACAGATAAATTATGATTTGATCTAGTGATACATTAGTTCAAATTACCGTGCAAGCTTCGGCTTGTAATGATTGTCTTACATTTTGTTTTATTTAATAGTGATTGTATTACTTTTTGTTTATTTAATTGTATTACGTATTGGAGGAGATGTGACGGAGATAATTTCTAAACAAACTTTGGGCTTTATTATATTGAATGTTAAATTTAAATAAGAAGAAAAATATTATATTTTATGGATTTTATACCATTTTTTGTAAAAAAAAAAAAAATTATACATGACAGAAAGTATTTGATATTTTTGACAAAAAAATTGATAAAAGTTTTAGATAAAGATAATATTTTTTTAAAGCCAACTTAATCAAATTTATAAAGTTAAACAAATAAATTATGATTTGAACTAGGAATACATTAGTTCAAATTAATGCGCAAGCTTCGGCTTTTATTGATTGTATAATATTTTTGTTTTACTTGTTGGTTATTGTAGTACTTTTTGTTTATTTGTTTATACTACATATTGGAGGAAATGTGAAGGAGATAATTTTTGAACAAACTTAAGGCTTTATTTTGTTGAATGTTAAATTTAAACAAGAAAAAAATATTTTATTTTATAAATTTTATATCATTTTTGGTAAACTTTTTTTTTTGCATTTTCCACCAGCAAGCATCTTAATTATTTGATGCTTTGTATTTAAATTCTCTTAACATATCTTTCACGACTTTACAGATATAATTAGCAACAGTCAATTATATAAGTTCATATTTCATTCAATGTCCATCACATAAGATCAGCACCCTCTTCAATATCCATCAGCTCATGTTCTAGAACCATCTTCTTAAAGATATTTTTATTTTCTCTCTTTTAATTTCTCTTTGAGTCATACATCAATTGTATACATGACAAAAATATTTAATACTTTTAACATAAATTTTGATAAAAGTTTTTAAATAAAGATAATTTTTTTTAAAGCCAGCTTCATCATATTTATAAAGTTAAACAATTAAGTTATGATTTGATGTAGTGATACATTACTTCAAATTATCACGCAAGGTTCGACTTTTACTGATTGTATTACATTTTATTTTATTTGATGGTGATTGTATTATTTTTTGTTTATTTGATTGTATTACGTATTGGAGGAGGTGTGAAGGAGATAATTTCTAAACAAACTTTTGGATTTATTTTGTTGAACGATAAATTTAAATAAGAAAAATATTTTATTTTACAAATTTTATACTTTTTTTGTAAAAAAAATTCTTCTATTTTTCACAATCAAGCATCTCAGTTATTTGATAATTTGCCTTTAAATTCTAGTAAAATATCTTTCACAACTTTACAGATATAGTTAGCTACTGTCAATTATATAAGATCAGGTTTCATTCATTGTCCAACACATAAGATCAGCTCCCTCTTCAATATTCATCAGCTCATATTCTAGAACCAACTGCTTAAAAATATTTCTATTCTCACTCTTTTAATTGCACTGTTGAGTAAGACATCAATTGTGTACATGATAGAAATTAAGTATTTGATATTTTTGACATAAAATTTTATAAAAGTTTTAGATAAAAATAATCTTTTTTAAAGCCAGCTTGATCATATTTATAAAGTTAAACAGATAAATTATGATTTGATCTAGTGATACATTAGTTCAAATTACCGTGCAAGCTTTGGCTTGTAATGATAGTATTACATTTTGTTTTATTTGATGGTGATTGTATTACTTCTTCTTTAATTGATTGTATTACTTCTTCTTTAATTGATTGTATTATGTATTGGAGGAGGTGTGACTGAGATAATTTCCAAACAAAATATTAGGCTTTATTTTATTGAATGTTAAATTTAAATAAGAAGAAAAATATTATATTTTATAGATTTTATACCATTTTTTGTAAAAAAAAAAAATTTATACATGACAAAATGTATTTGATATTTTTGACAAAAAATTTGATAAAAGTTTTAGATAAAAATAATCTTTTTTAAAGCCAGCTTGATCAAATTTATAAAGTTAAATAAATAAATTATGATTTGAACTAGTGATACATTAGTTCAAATTACCGCGCAAGTTTCGGCTTTTACTGATTGTATAATATTTTTGTTTTACTTGTTGGTGGTTGTAGTACTTTTTGTTTATTTGTTTGTACTACATATTGGAGGAAATATGAAGGAGATAATTTCTGAACAAACTTAATGCTTTATTTTTTTTGAATGTTAAATTTAAACAAGAAAAAAATATTTTATTTTATAAATTTTATATCATTTTTTGGTAATAAATTTTTTTGGTGCATTTTCCACCCCCAAGCATCTTAGTTATTTGATGCTTTGTATTTAAATTCTCTTAACATATCTTTCACGACTTTACAGATATAGTTAGCAACAGTCAATCATATAAGATTATGTTTCATTCAATGTCCATCACATAAGATCAGCTCCCTTTTCAATATCCATAGGCTCATGTTCTAGAACTATGTTCTTAAAAATATTTTTATTCTCTCTTTTAATTTCTTTTTGAGTCATACATCAATTTTACACATGACAAAAAAATATTTGATATTTTTAACATAAAAATTTGATAAAAGTTTTAGATTAAGATAAACTTTTTTAAAGCCAGCTTGATTATATTTATAAAGTTAAACAAAAAATTTATTATTTGATCTAGTGATGCATTAGTTCAAATTACCACGCAAGGTTCGACTTTTACTGATTGTATTACATTTTGTTTTATTTGATGGTGATTGTATTACTTTTTGTTTATTTGATTGTATTACGTATTGGAGGAGATGTGAAGGAGATAATTTCTAAATAAACTTTAGCCTTATTTTGTTGACCGCTAAATTTAAATAAAAAAAAATATTTTATTTTATAGATTTTATACCATTTTTTGTAAAAAAAAATTCTTGTATTTTTCACAACCAAGCATCTTAGTTATTTGATACTTTGCCTTTAAATTTCCGTAGCATATCTTTCACAACTTTACAGATATAGTTAGTAACTGTCAATTATATAAGATCAGGTTTCATTCAATGTCCAACGCATAACATCAGCTCCCTCTTCAATATTCACCAGCTCAAATTCTAGAACCATCTGCTTAAAAATAATTCTATTCTCTCTCTTTTAATTGCACTGTTGAGTCAGACATCAATTGTATACATGACAGAAAGTATTTGATATTTTTGACATAACATTTGATAAAAATTTTAGATAAAAATAAACTGTTTTAAAGCCAACTTGATTATATTTAATAAAGTTAAATAAAAAAATTACGATTTGATCTAGTGATACATTAGTTCAAATTACCGCGCAAGGTTCGGCTTGTACTGATTATATTACATTTTGTTTTATTTAATGGTGATTGTATTACTTTTTATTTATTTGATTGTATTACGTATTGGAGGAGGTGTGAAGGAGATAATTTCCAAACAAACTTTAGGCTTTATTTTGTTGAATGTTAAATTTAAAAAAGAAAAAAATATTATATTTTATATATTTTATAACATGTTTTGTAAAAATAAAATTCTTGTATTTTTCACAACCAAGCATCTTAGTTTTATTCAATGTCCATCACATAATATCAACTCCCCCTTCAATATTCATCTGCTCATATTCTAGAACCATTTGTTTAAAAATATTTCTATTCTCTTTCTTTATTGCACTGTTGAGTCAGACATTAATTGTATACATGACAGAAAGTATTTAATATTTTTGACATAAAATTTGATAAAAGTTTTTAGATAAAGATAAACTTTTTTAAAGCCAGCTTGATCATATTTATATAGTTAAACAAATAAATTATGATTTGAACTAGTGACACACTAGTTCGAATTACCGTGCAAGGTTCGGCTTTTACTGATTGTATAATATTTTTGTTTTATTTGATGGTGATTGTAGTACTTTTTGTTTATTTGCTTGTACTACATATTGGAGAAAATGTGAACGAGATAATTTTTGAACAAACTTAAGGCTTTATTTTGTTGAATGTTAAATTTAAATAAGAAAAAAAATTATTTTATAAATTTATATTTTTTTTGGTAATAAATTTTTTTTTGTATTTTTCACCACTAAGTATCTTAGTTATTTGATGTTTTGTCTTTAAATTCTCTTAACCTTTCTTTCACAATTTTACTGATATAGTTAGCAACAGTCAATCATATAAGATCAGGTTCTCGTTAAATGTCCATCACATAAGATCAGCTCCCACTTTAATGTCCATCGGCTCATGTTCTAAAACTATCTTCTTAAAGATATTTCTATTCTCTCTCTTTTAATTTTTCTAAGTCATACATCAATTGTATACATGACAAAAAATATTTGATATTGTTGACATAAAATTTGATAAAAGTTTTAGATTAAGATAAACTTTTTTAAAGCCAGCTTGATCATATTTATAAAGTTAAATAAATAAATTATGATTTAAATTAGTGATACATTAGTTCAAAATTACCGCGCAAGGTTCGGCTTGTACTGATTGTATTACATTTTTATTTTATTTGATGGCTATTGTATTACTGTTTTTTTTTTCATTTGATTGTATTACATATTGCAGGAAGCGCAGAGGAGACTATTTTCAAATAGACTTAAGGCTTTATCTAATTGGATGTTAAATTTAAGAAAAAAGAATTATTTTATTTTATTGAGTTAATATAAAAAAATTTATTTTAGTATTTAGAGATATTAGAACGTAAAATAAAATTACTAAAATTTATAATAAATTTAAAATATTATTGTAACTAATTTTAGTAGTTCGCAAAACAAAGCCTTAGCTATTCTAGACTGTGATATAAAAATTCTTTAAAAAAAAGGCATTCAATGAGATACATATTTAACCCATGAAAAATGATATCATCAATTGTACACTAACATATGTATAACATGAAGGACTCACATATAAATATAAAGGAGAGTAAGAGTAAAATAATATGTTAATTCACCGTTTTATTTATAGATCGATTTACCATTTCAAATATATATAATTTTTTTACTACCACATAATGCAATTTTTTACCGTTGTGGATTTAATTAGAATAAAAGATATTTTTTTGACGTGATACTTTTTGACATATAATTTGAGAAAAAAATTGCAATAAATTTAATTTTATTTATAATTAATTATTTTAAATTTATGAAAGTTAAGTAAATCAAGCATAATTTGATAAAAAAAAAGTAATTTTAATAAGAGATGTGAAAGATGTGAAATAAAGTTAATTTTAATATTAAAATTTCTGTTAAATGAATAAATTTAATGTGTAATATTAATTTTTTTATATGTAATAAAATTATTAAATTTATTATAAATTTAAAATATTAATAAAATATTATTTAAATTTTTGAGTTATAAATCAAATGAGGCCAAAATGATTATCTCAAATTACAGCGCAAAGTTGGACTATTACAGAATAAATTTTTTTTTTTTACTTACAGAATAGTTACATATTGCATATAGTGTAAAATGATAATACTTTTGTATAGACTCGGTTGTTTAATGTAATCGGTGAAAAATGATATCTAATGTATATCACTACAAGAAATTTACATATTAACAAGAAAACATTAACAACGACAAAAATTCCTTGTTAATATATCTAGTAAATCGCATCTTAACAAGAACTTTAACAAGGAAAAAAGTCTTTGGTAATTATCATATTTTAATAGCAACAAACTTTAACAAGAGTATTCAATTATCCTTGTTATTATTATACTCTATTTAAATGTCCCCTTGTTAAGTTTTTTAAACTAATTTTGAGAAAATTCAATAAATACCTTATAAATTTATATTTTAAGTATCAAAAAATTTAATAAAAAGATATGTCATTAATTGTTATAACTCAACTCCATTTTCTTATAATTCAAAATTAGCTTGCTAAAAAAAATTAATTCAAGTTATAATTAACTCGATATTTGCACATTAATTATATACATGTATAGCTAAAAATTTTTAATGTATTTTAACATATTATGTATACATGAATATATATATATATATATATATATATTATATAAAATATATGCTGAAGTGATGTAAAGTATAAAATAAAAAAATTATGTATAAATATTTATATAATAAATATAAATTTAACTAAAAAATAATATATATTATATATTATATATAAAATAATTTTTTTTTTAAAAAAGACTAAACATAAAGTTTAATTCAACTCAAAAATTAAATTAAAATTGATTAGATTTTGTTAATTTGAATCAAATTTAATTTGAAATTAAAATTTTTGAATTTGAGTTAAATTCACTCGAATTCGATTTATTTGTGTGTACTAAATCTTAAGAATATATATATAATTATATTTGGGCGGAAAATTTTTTCCATGGCACTCTTTTTTCTATAAAATATTTCAATTAATCCTTAGTTTTCCATCCATCATTATTTAATATATATTCTCTCATTTAATTTCATGCCCTAGTTTCCCCATCCTTCTCCAGCCGCAACCAATCCGCTACTCGCTCGCTGCGCTCGATCGGCCGCCGGTGNCCCGCCGCTGCCACAAGTTATATATTATGGATTCTTTTTGGTTTAGTACATGATCAACAATTGAGAAAAGAAATGATGTTCTGAGGTGGATTTCAAAAGTAATTGATTTATTTGACAAGCAATACATTTTTATTCCAATAGTTCGAAGGTAAATAAGTATTTTTTTACTTATTTTATTTATTGATTGGCATACAATATTAACTGTATCTTATCATTAATATTTTAAGGTCACATTGGGTTGTGCTTGTTATTTGTTTTATGAATGATGGCTTAGAAAGAGAGCCAATTATGTTTTTGCTTGATTCGTTAAAGGCAATTGGAGATCACATAGAACTTCGGATCGAAATTCGCAGGTTTATTCATTTTCATATTTTATTATTCATATTAATTACTTCTTACCTTAACTATTCAATTAGTTTATTATTTCAGATTTATGTATGACTTATTCAAATGTCAAAGGAGAACAGAAGGCTTAGATTTTATTGATAAAATACCATTAATTGAGCCCAATGTACGTATGGTTTACATGCTTTTTATTTCAGAATTCAAATTATGTTTATATGTTATAACTAATTTGTATATTTTTCATATATAGATTCCACAACAAACAGATAATAGCACCTGCGGTTTTTATGTATTGTTTTACATATACAAATTTTTATCATTAGATCCAGACTATCTTAATGAATCTGATTATGCTGGTATTGTAAGTATACTATACATCCACATTTTTTTAGATAAATATATTCTATAAATATTATATATCTAATTTTATTTATTCTTATACAGTTGAATTTGTGCTGGTTCACAAAGGAAAGTTTTGATGATTTTAAAAAAGAAATTTTGTTACTCAAAAAGTAAGTTCTACAAATTTCATGGATTATTTTTCAACTTTTTTATGATATTACTTATTGTTTTATCAATTTTTATTTTTCTAGATCAATGCAGAAAGAAAAAGAGCCATGTGTTACACTAAAAAATTCAAATCCAACAAACATTATTGAAGAAAATGAGCCAGCTATTACATCAACTACAAAGCATATTGCAAATGAAGAACAAGGGCAATAAGAACCTGCAAGTATTTTAAAAAGTGTATTGAAGAAGAGAAAAAGGGTAAAGAAATCAAATGAATCTTCTGATCTGAGCAAAAAGACTTATGTAACTTTTTATATGGGTGGAGTCATTGATAGTGGTTTTTCACGATTTTTGGGATCTCAAATACGGGATAATAACATATGCCCCGTGAGAGTAAAAGAG
>JAEMOT010000885.1:24273-42077 GCA_019297695.1 Apostasia ramifera
ATTTCTTGTTAATGCTAAATTACGGTTAACAAGAAAAGAATTAACAAGGGACTCAACAAGGAATTTTTACCCTTGTTAATTGAGAGTAACAAGGGTATTTAATTATGTTAACAGGGATATGCTACCCATGTTACAAAGTAAATTTCTTGTAGTGTATACAACAAAAAAGGGTAAATTATACTTGAGTTTAAGACTTAATAATGTAACGATCTATTTTTTTAAATTATAATATATAATTTTATAAGTTTTAATATAATTATTAAATAGATTTTTTTAATGTATTTATTATTAAAATTTTTTATAATTGCTATTATACTTCTTCCCTCTCTCTCACCATTGTTGTCTCCTTGGCAGCGGTGCTGCTAGCGACTGGAAGACTGCCGGTGCAAGTGCCGCTTGCAGTCACACTGCCGGCGCGCCTCCTGAACGCTAGGCTCCTGACATGATGCGCATGAGGCTGCGCGGCATGGCTGCTAGTAATGCCATGTCAAGATGGCTCTAGGCCATGCCGCGCGTGTGCGCAGCTTTGAGCGGTGCACGCTGGTGCTGCGCCTTCCCCTCGTGCTGACCATCGAGCCTTGCACATGTGCGCGCGAGGCCAGCACTAGCATTGAGGCCATGGGCGACGTACGCACCGGCATTAAGGCCATGGGCGATGCCCGCACCGGCAGTCTTCCTGTCGCAGCTAGGAAAACAACAATGTGAGATAGAGGGAGGAGACGTATAATGATAATTGCAAAAAAATTAATAATAAAAAAATTAAAAAATGACCTATTTATTAATTATATTAAAACTTAGGGAGGCAGGTATTACGATTTTGAAAATATGAATTTGTGCATTAATAAGTCCTAAACTCGGGGCCTAGATGTAATTTACCCAAAAAAAATGCTCTATCGTAAATTCGTAATAAACCCGGCCGGCAAGAAGTGAAATATTTCCTATGCAAAATATATTAATTAAGCAGTTGTTTAAAAATTAAGCTTTCATCGCATGCTTTGATAGAACTGTTGTATTTTAGTTGAGTTCAAGGGTCAAAAAAAATTATGAAACTTAAGGACTAAATTGAAAAATTCGAAAAAAAGGAAATTACATACCTGTCACATGAAATTTTTCTATTTACTTATTGAATATTACACTAAATATATTACACTAAAGACATTCTAAATATATTAATATCACTTCCATCAAATTAGCGAGAAATTTTTATTTAAATTATTTAAAAATAAGCAATAGAATTAAGTACTGATTAATAATTAAAAATATTAGTAATATCACATATTAATATTATATATTGAATTACTGAAGTAATTATATGAATACTTTTTATATTACTGAATAATATTTGATATTTATTATTTATTTATAAAATATTTATATGAGTAAATAATGATAGATGATTAATCTAATTATAATTAGATTAAGCCAAAAAGTAGGTGAGGAATGCACACTATAGTATAGTATGGAGTATATAATATTAATATATTTAAAATATTTTCTGAATAATAGTTTTATTTTAGATATCTAATATATAAATACAGTAATTTTATGTATTGTTCTAAAACAAAAAGTCATATATATGATTAAACTATAAATTTGTATATTCGTTTGATCACTAAACTATAAATTTTTTAGTGATGCGCTAACAACATATATAATTAAATTTAGTTGCACCTTTACATATCAAATAAGTGAGGTGCGAAAAGTGTCATATATTTATTTACTCAGATTAATTTTTATTATAATTAAAATTCGTTAATTTAACAATTTACATTGTAAGTAAAATTTAATATTAAATTAAAATTATTTCAAACTTATACAAAAGTTTAATATTAAAAGTAAAATAATTTTTCATATTATAAAAATTTTTAAATAATTTTTTTACAATCTATATATTTTTTGAAATCTAACTAAATTTAATTTAAATTTTTTATAAATCTCAAGATAAAAATCTTAAAATAAAATTACATTTTGCCTCCTTTAAAATGGTCCCCTATTGCTGAATAGATACACAGCTTCAAAAAATATTGAAATTAATTTTTTAGTTAATCTAAATTTAATTGAAACATTCCATGATCCCACTGTAGAGGTATCGTCCACTTTGGCTTTATAAAAACTGCGTGCTTGAGTATTTCTCACTCATCCCAGTAATACTCCAACCCAAACACTCTTAATTATAGAGTTTTTCATCATTAGCCTCATTATTAGCGATCACTCCCAGCCCTCTTCGGCCTTGGGCGTCATATTAATATTTCAAATAATTAACATTCATGAATGTAAATTTTATTTCCCAACAATTCTCACACTGAAGCTGCTTACGTAGAAAACAACGTAGCATTCTTCCTAATTGAATCAATCTGTGTTGATTGTGTCAAAAAAAATTTTACAATAATTAGTTTTTTTTTTTGAAGCATTCGCTAATTAATTAACTAATCGCTGATACTACTAAGGGTCATTTTGTTCAATGTTATCTTGATGTTATGTTATGTTATCTAAAGAAAGTAATTATTTGGTTTAATGACATCAATAAATAATCTTCTATTAGATTATAAAATTATTAGTTAAAAAATAATATTAGATGTCATGACATCTAAATGTCATAACATAATACCAAGATAATATCGAACCAAACGCCCCCTAAAAAAAAGTAAATGTGTTGGTATTAGGATGTGATGTCAGCAATTCTGTACGCATTTGACGATGAAATCATCACATAAATTTCATATATACAATTAAAATCGTCATAAATTTGTTTACTTAGATTAATTTTTATTACAATTAAAATTCATTATCTTAACAAATTACATTGTATATAATTTAAATTTAAATTATTTTAAACTTATACAAATTTTAATATTAAAATTAAACTTACTATTTTAAAATTTTTAAAATAATTTTTTTTACATTCTATATATTTTTTGAAATATTACTAACTTTAATTTAAATTTTTTATAAATTTCAAGATAAAAATCTTAAAATAAAATTATATTTTACCTCCTTTAAAGAAAATCTAGTAAACAAGTGGCACCCTATTGTTGAATAGATGCACAACGCTCCAAAAAATATTAACATTAATTTTTTAGTTAATGTAAATTTATTATTTTAAATATTTAATATTCATGAATGTAAACTTCAATTCCCGGCAATTCTCACACTCAATCTGCCTACGTGGAAACAACATAGCATTGCAGACATTTTTCTATTATTATAGGTTTATCTTAAATATAAATGATGATAAATAAAATTAATTATATTAAAATATTATATAATATGTAAAATTAAATTGATATATACATTTAAAATGATATGAAATATTAAATAAAGTAGTGAAGTTTTTCTACGTGTTAAAACATGTGTAAGAATATCGATATACTTTGCTATAAAAGTATATCATATCATCATAAAATATTCACTATTATCTTTAATTTTTCATTAAAATAAAAATTTTGATACATTAAGCGCATATTCGTTATTGAGATACTTTAATTGGATGTATGCTTCGACATCACAAGATATTATTTTTTTATTATTTTTTAGGGGTTTTTACCGTATGACACAAAAAACTTCAATATTTACTTATTAGATACCCTAAAGTTAAATATTATATGACACACACTTATTTATTTTAATTTTACAACCAACACACCCTAGTTAAAAAAGCCTTATATTTTTTTGTAAGTAAACCTTACTTGATCTATGTTTTAACTTAAATAAGGTTCATAGGAATAAAATCTAACCCTCTTTGTATTTTAAATTAAATCTAATCATTAAGATGAGCATCTAACGATTAGATTTAAAATATTCTACATAAATAATAGATTTAAATAGTTTTTAACATATAAGATATAAGTTAAGATGCACCGAAAGTTAGATTTTATTCCTATAAATTTTATTTAAGTTAAAACATAACTCAAGTATGGTTTACTTAAATAAAATATAAATTTTTTTTAACTAGGATGTGTTGGTTGTAAAATTAAAATAAATAAGTGTGTGTCATGTAATATTTAACTTTAGGGTGTCTAATAAGTAAATATTAAAATTTTTTGTGTTATACGGGTAAAAATCTCTATTTTTTATTGGAACTATTTTGGGACTAGAAGTGTTAACGCGTGGCTCCGACGCCGCATCACAGCCATACACATGGCTCCTAGGAGGCACTAATTTGTTATTTAAATGCTTTTATTCTTGCAGGTCTTAAACCTCGGTCAAACTTCGGCCACGCGGGTTTGGTCAAGCATCGTCCATGATGATCCAGGAATTCCCTTAGCAACATCGATGATGATGTTCCTCGGCTGTACCTGTCGATGTCGGCATGCTCTGGTTGCGCCGTTTTCTGTACAGAATGCTTTTTTCAGACACGTAAATCAAAGACTCGCGTACTCTAGTTGGCGCGAGCCCCCAGTGGAATCACTGCAATCAAGGAGGACAAAACTCTCCACCCAGTACTTCCAGCTCCCCAAGTGGCCGACAGCTGAGGGATTTTTAGGACGGGCCTGATCTTTTGGATCATTCCAAGCAGGTTGAACAAGAGAAAAGTGGATTTCGCAACACCGCCTGATATATCAACTAATAATGAATTTAGGGTTTAGTTATTGGATAATCTAGTTATTAGAGCCTTAGCTCATTTTTTTTATTAGACCTCTAACTCATTATTAATCATTTTGTTGATCAATTTATTGAGATACGTAATGAAGTTTTCACAATTTGTTCTTTTAAAGCCTCTGAAACTTCAGCTTTACTTATACGTCGAATATAAGAGTAATTTCTATCTTTCTTTTAAATATTAAAATCAGTTAGATTAGTCATTTTATCACAATTATTATTAAAAAGCCTTTCAAAGTAACTGATATATTTATGTTGAATATTTTTATCCTTAAAATATACTTTTTATGTGTCTTTCTCTTTTTTTGGTATCCATTTTTTTATTAAAATTAAATCATCAAAATTTGTATTCGTTGTATTATAGACTGCTTTCTTGGATTTCCATCAAGCAATTTTATACCTCTCTAAATTCTCTTTGCTCTTGCATTTATACCAGTTTTTGTAATGAATTTTTTTTTTGTATTTCTTCATTCCACCACTAAGCATCTTGGTTATTTGCAGCTTTGCCTTTAAATTCTCCTAACACATCTTTGGCAACTTTACAAAAACAGTTAGTAATTATCAATCACATAAGATCAGTTTCTCTCCTTCGATGTCTATAATATAAGATTAGCTCCCTCTTCAATGTTCATCTGCTCATGTTTTAGAACCCTCTGATTAAAGATATTTCTATTCTCTTCTTAATTACACTGTTGCATCAGACATCAAATGTATACATGACAGAAAGTATTTGATATTTTTGACATAAAATTTGATAAAAGTTTTAGATAAAGATAAACTTTTTTAAAGCCAACTTGGTCAAATTTATAAAAGTTAAACAAATAAATTATACTTTGAACTATTCTCCAAGTGATTCATTAGTTCAAATTAATGCGCAAGATTCGGCTTGTAGTGATTGTATTACATTTTTGTCTTATTTGATGGTGATTGTATTACTTTTTTTTTATTTGATTGTATTACATATTGGAGGAGTGTGAAGGAGATAATTTAAAAAAAAAACTTAAGCATTTATTTTGTTGAACATTAAATTTAAATAAGAAAAAAATATTTTATTTTATAGATTTTATACCAAAAAAATTATTTTAATATTGAGAGTTGTGCAAGATGTGAAATAAAGTTGATTTTAAGGTTAAAATTTATGTAGAATACAAAATAAATTTATTAAAATTTATAATTTTTTTTAAAATATTATTAAAATATTATTGTGCTTAATTTAAAAAATTTGTCAAACAAGGCCTTAGCTATTCTACACTGTGATATAAAGATTTTTTAAAAAACCAAAAAGCATTAATGAGATACATATTTTACGCAAACTATATATGAAAAATGATATCATCAATTGTACACTAATGTATGCATAACTTAAAGGACTCGTATATATGAATGAAAAGGAGGGAATGAGTAAAATAACATGTTATTTCACCATTTTTTTTAAAAATCGATTTACCATTTCTCTGCTTAAATATATTTCAGGCCTTCTTGTATGTAAAGAAAATTTTCAAATATATATAATTTTTTTACTACCACATAATAGAATTTTTTACCGCTGTGGATTTAATTAGAATAAAAGATATTTTTTGATGGGATACTTTTGGACATATAAGTTGAGAAAAATTTGAAATTAATTTAATTTTATTTAAAAATATTAATTATTTTAAATTTAAGAAAGTTAAGTAAATAAATCATGATTTGAACTATTCTCTAAAGGCTTAGTTGAATTGTTATTTTTTAAGTAAAAAAGAGAAAATAGGTTAGTTATAAATTTAATAAAAAAAAGTATTTTTAATGAAATAAAATTGATTTTAATATTAAAATTTATGTTAAATGAATTAATTTAATTTATAATATTAAAATTTATTATATGTAATAAAATTGTTAAATTTATTATAGATTTAAAATATTATTTAAAATTTTTAGTTATAAATCAAAAAATGCACTATCGTAGTAAGCCCGGTCTGCAAGAAATGAAGTATTTCCAATGCAAAATATATTAACTTTCATCACATGCTTTGATGAACTGTTGTATTTTAGTTGAGTTGAAGGGTCAAAAAATTTATGAAACTTAAGGAGAAAATTGAAAAATTCAAAAAAAAAAAGGAATTAATACCTGTCTCATTAATTTTTCTATTTACTCATTGAAGATCAAAAATTTAATTATTGCGATATAGACACTTTTAATATATTAATATCACCTCTGTCAAATTTTTTATGTAAATTAGTTAAAAATAAGTAATAGATATTAAGTATTGCTTAATAATTAAAAATATTAGTAATTTCACATATTAATATTAATTATTTTACATATTATAAAAATTTTAAAGTAATTTTTTTACAATCTATATATTTTTTGAAATCTAACTAAATTTAATTTAAATTTTTTATAAATCTCAAGATAAAAATCTTAAAATAAAAATACATTTTGCCTCCTTTAAAAAAATCTAGTAAACAAATGGTCCCCTTTTGCTGAATAGATACACAAAGCTTCAAAAAATATTAACATTAATTTTTTAATTAATCTAAGGAGTCATTTGATTTATTGTTATCTTAGTGTTATGTTATGTAATCTAAATGTCATGACATCTACATGTCATCTTTTAACTAATAATTTTATAATTTAATATAAGATTATTTGTAAATATCATTAAACCAAACAATTGTCTTTTCTAGATAACATAACATAACATCAAGATAACATTGAACCAAACGCCCTCTAAATTTAATTGAAATATCCCGTGATCCCATTGTAGAGATATCGTCCGCTTTGACTTTATAAAAATTGTGTGCTTGAGTATTTCCCACCCATCCCAGTATTACTCTAACCCAAACACTCTTTAACTATGGAGTTTTTCATCATTAACCTCACGGTTTTATCCCAAAAGACGTCTACTATTTTAGATCATGTTATCTAGTTATACAGCTCTGGATCTTTTTCCATTTCCGAGGTGGGTCAATTCAATTCTTTACTCCTCTCACCACTCGTTATTCAACCTAGAAGCTTGTCAGGAGCCGCACTTTGCCTCAGTGACTCCTTTTTCTCAGGCCATCACTCGGCAATCACTCCCAGCTCTTTTCTGCCATTGGCGTCACATTAATGTTTCAAATATTTAATATTCATGAATGTAAACTTCAATTCCCAGCGATTCTCGCACTCAAGCTGCCTATGTGGAAAAATTTTCTTTTACAATCATTAACTTTTTTTTTTTTTTTTTTCGAACCAATAGCTAATTAATTAACTAATCGCTGTTATGTTCTAACAAAAACAAAGCAGATGCGTTGGTATTAGGATTTGACTATGAAATCATCACATAAATTCCATAATATACATCAGATTAATTTTTATTACAATTAAAATTCATCAATTTAACAAATTACATCTTATATAATTTAAATTAAAATTATTTTAAACTTATACAAATTTTAATATTAAAATTAAAATTATTTTAAACTTATACAAATTTTAATATTAAAATTAAAATTATTTTACATATTATAAAAATTTTAAAATAATTTTTTTACATTCTATATATTTTTTGAAATATAACTAACTTTAATTTAAATTTTTTTAAATCTCAAGATAAAAATCTTAAAATAAAATTATATTTTACCTCCTTTAAAAAAATCTAGTAAACAATTGGTCTGTTCAAAATAAAGTATAATTTATTATTTAATAAAATACTATGAAAATAAAATAATCATATTGCTGATCCTATAAAATGAGATAAAGATTTAGTTATTATTATTGTATAACTTCATACCATATAGGTCTGTTAATACATGTTTGTTTTTTATTTTTGATTTAGGAAACAACTTTCAATTAATTAAACTAGAGTTGAATGTTGAAATTAATTTGAGAAAAAAATATATAGGTGCTACTTAATTTTAACAAAATTGATTTGATATTTAGTAATCTTAAAATAGTTAACAAATCAACAATTATTAAGGTGGCTTCTGGTTTGATACTAGAGCTGCGAGTAGAACTGGTCTGAAAGGAATCTGTTCGACTCAGAACTAGTTGAATTGCATCGATTCTGACCGATTGCAAGATGCAAAACTTGTTCGACAAGGTTTTGCTCCCACTGAACTGACAAATCGGTCCCATTCATCATTATAAAAGAAATTTGGGGGACAACGCTCACTGTTGGCGGCTGCTGCCGGATATCAAAAAATTATATATATATATATATATATAATTTTTTTAATTTAAATATTGAGTTGGCCCATTAGCTGGACCCAAAATTTGGAGTAAGACCTAATTTGGATAAGTTCCAAGTTTGGCTTACCAATTTCGAACTAGGTCCGGAAACGATAGGAATCAGACTAGTCTGAGTCCAGCAGGAACCAAGTTGGACAAATCTCAAGTCTAGTTAGACCTAGAACAGGTTGATCCGAACCGGAACTAGTCCTATTCGTTTCGATAAACTTCTTTGTTCGATACTATCTTGATGTTATATTATTGTTATTTAGATGTCTAGATATCAAATTTTAACTAATTTTATATATCATTAAAATATTATTGAACCAATTCAAACACCCCTTTGTTTATCTCAAAAAAAGTTTATTGGGGGACATGCAAGTTGCACATATCTCATCACACATTAAATTTAATATTAAAAATTAACTTTATCTTATATTCTACACACATTACTAAAATAATAACTAACCTATATCACATCCCCTCACATATCCCAATATAATAACTAACTTATTTTATATTATTCACATTTTTTAATAAAAAATTATCTCCATTCAAATTTAATTTTAAACTTATTAAATTAAACTTTACAAACAAATAGGTCCGTAATGTCACAAATTGCAAAGTTTGGAGGCTCTCTCTGAGTTCACCATATGTCGGTTTTTTTTTATAGTAATAAATGTTGATTCTTGGATTACATCTCATTACCAATGGGCAATTTGCAATGAAGGCAATCGTCGGGTTGGGTTGGGCTTGTATTGAGTCACTTCGAGCTCAATACAAGAATCAGGTTGGATTAGGCTAGGTCTACATCGATGGTCAGGCGAATAGATTATATCTAAGCCCAATCTTGAAGCGAGATCAGGTCAAGTCGGCTCAGGTGACATTAATTGTCGTAGGTTTTGGTGTTAGATCAATTTTCTAATTTATATACTAAAATCATTTTATAATATGAATATCATTTGTATTTTACATAGTCTACATCATCTTTAATAATTGATGATATTGGATTTAATTTTTTCGAGAATTCTCAATTACCAATATGTTGAAAGGTCATATGCATGTTTATCAAAGGCCAAAATATTTTAGTTATTATATAAATCTAATTTTTACTAGCAAATTATCACCTAAAAGTAAATTTAAATATCCAAAATTAAATATTTTAACAAAATAGATCCAAATTAATTAAACAAGTAAATATCATCTCTTAGAATTAATGATAATAAAGAATTTAAATATGACAAAACTAAAATGATCTTATGGTCAAGTCCAGTTGGGCCATTTCCGGCCAATCTTATTACGTTCAAATTAGATCAAAAATTTAATCTAAACGAATCAAAATAACAAATTAAGATTCAACTTATAATTGCCCAAGTCTTTATAATAATATTATCGGGTCAAAGTCAAACAGATGCCATGCTCATTCCCATGGAGTGTATATATATGGCATAATATTGGTGCACTAAAACTCCACAGTCGATCGCCTTACTCCTCGATCTCTACGCTCTCTCCGACACCAATGTACCGTACGCCCATGGCGACCAGTGCTGGTTGCCTCCTCGTCGTCCTGTTCCTTCTGTGCGCCACCATTGAATCAAGCCACGCGACAGACCCGCCGGGCGGGTGGGTTTCCATGCTCGGAAGTCGTCTGGGAAGACGTATTGCGTTTGGCGTGTGTGAAGCAGCATTGCAGGAGTACTTGAGATCTAGGCCTCGTGACCAGATCAGTGACGTAATAGATGTGCTCCAGGCTAGATTTCGCATAGTCGGATCAACGGACGATTATAGAATGGTCTTTTCGGCCGAGAAGAATCTTGCGCCCGCTATGGACATTACTTTTCAAGTAATTATAAGCTTGACCTATAGAAAGCCAACGGGCGCTTCAATATATTCCGGCATAGTCAGCAACGTCCAGATCATGGTGGTTCGTTAACCGTCATGAATAATATGATCTATGAATCTCTCCCTCTCTCTCTCTCTCTCAACGTGTTTGTCATGAGATTAGAAAAGTCATACATATGTATGGTTAATTCATAATTATAGAAAATGGTGTTGTGTCAGTTTGCATGTTATACTTTCAAATTGGTCTCTTGGCCAAACTTGTCTTAGGATTTAGGAATTCTCATCCAACCTGTAGACCACTAGACCATTTCCTTTGTTGGAACCGTTAGCCAAATAACATCATTTCTCTCTTAATATTCCACTACGTAAATTTTAAAATGTTTAACTTAAAGATATTTTATTCTAATTCTTTAGATTCCATCATTAAAAAAAATCTTCATATTCCAACATTGAGTTTAACATCATTATTTTACTTATTATTTATTCTTCAACTCTTAATTTTAAAATCTAAGATCATTAATCAATATTATAACAACAACAATGAATCTTAATCTCACTAGGTGGGATCGATTACATGAATCTTTTATTTTCATTGCTCTATATTAATTAACAAATGTTTATCTACGTCTAAGTGAGTAAGATCACTCCTTATAGTTCTTATCATATCTTCTTTGATTCCCTCATCCTTTTTATACATGGGCAAAATTCAATAATTTGATTTTTCTAACTAGAGCTTCAATCGGCTGACAATTTACATGGTCAAACCATCTAAGCCAACTTTCTCTAAGTTTATCTTTAATTGGTGCAACTCTAACTTTCTTGCGGATATACTCATTTCTCATTCTATCCTTCCGTGTATTCCACACATCCACCTTAGCATCCTCATTTTTATTATACTTATTTTATTTGTTTGTTTTCTCTTTATAAGCCAGCATTCAGCACCATATAGCAGAACAAAGGAAGCATAAAACAAATTTAAAAGAAAACCTAGATAGTTAAATATTAAATACATATGTGATGGTATGATTTGGCTTAGCTTTTTGCTCAGTATCGTAGAAGCACCTAGGAAGCACAATACGACACTGGGACACCACACAACATGATGTGGCACATACATGTAGATCCCAATGAAATCAAATCTAGACCTTCCATGGTATAGATGTCCCAATCAACCTTCTGTGAGCTATGAAGCATGGACACTTCAAGAACCACGTTGTGTCCGTGTCGGACGCACGGACACTCTGGAACACGCGAGGACACCGTGTCGGACACGTCACGTGGCGTGTCCTAATAAAATAATATTAAAAAAAACTAAAAGACACTTCTTCGACATGCGAGGACACTTTGGAACACCTTAGGACACTTCCAGAATACTTTTGAGGCACTTCTAAGATACTTCAGAAATACAGGACACTTCTAGTATACATAAGATAGAATTGAATATTTTTTCAGCAGTGTCACTGATTATCTTACTCATTCGATGAGCGGATTCTCCCTTCCCATCGATTCTGCAATATCATCAATTAGGAAAGTGGTAGCTATATTAATGTACGTGTATTGTTAAAACTCTATGAGAACTATATTCATTAACTGGCAACTTGAAAAATATAGATTACACCTATTTACAAGGAAATGCTGTATCCCATCAATTTAATATATTTACTTATGATTTCTTTTCATAAATCTCCACATTAATTATTTTTGCTATTTTTTACTATTTTTGAATTTGTTAAAATATTTAACATACTCATAAAATTATTATATTGAAAATGATATATGTCTAGAAAAAAAAAAGATGTTAAGATTAAGAAATAATATGGCAGTTTTATCTATATATATATAGTGCAGCCTCTGTACGTATTTAGTAAATAAATTCTTTTGGAAATATATAATTATAGTACTCCTTTCTAGGAGAATAAAAAAATACAATTTAATTTGACACTGATTCATCAAAAATATAAATAATCCAAAATTTTGAGAATTTAAAACTAAATATTAGATGTAGATCGAGTTGTCCATTTATATTTAAACGTGAAGCCTTTAATTTATAATTGATCATGAAAATATATAGTCGATCATGAATAATTAATTATCTTCTTGATTAGTCTACATTTAATCTTGATCATGAATTGGGAGCTCCATCTTCTATTTCCACTTGAATCTATCAATCAATCTTTCTCTATTAATTTATAGATATATATTTTTCAGGGTTAATTAATAAAAATGGCATCTATGTTACTAAATGATAATTACTACTTAAATTTAGATTTTTGTATATATTATATGGTATTTCTATCAAAGTTAAGTTTCGCAAATACAATGATGACAGTTAATTAGCATTATGTTGAAATGAAATATGGCAAAAATTAAAATTATTTTGGAATTCATGAGATGGTTGATAAAGATCAATTATTATTATTTTTGATAAAGATTAATGATCAATATTAGCCCAACCAATAATGTGCTAACCTTTACCTGGAGGTGGCTAGTGGTTCTCTTCAAAAATGCAAAAAAAAAAAGAACCCTCTAAGAGAAGTTGTTGCATTCGGCCAACCAAATATTTGATCATCCAATAAGGGGCTGTCATGTCAGCACTGAGTGGGCCCATTGTTAATGTGGTGCCTCATCATTGAACTGTTCGGTCGATTGATTGTAATAAAATCTTATCTATTTGTTGGTTAAATATGCCCATACAATAAAAAAGAAGACCTATATATACTTTTATTCATCTTAAAATTAAGCCACAAATAGCATGTCAATTAATATCTATCTATATACATATGTAGGCAAGTTTTAAAGTTCAACATTATGAGGGCGTATGGTTTAATTCTCGTGTTATCTAAAGAAAATAATTATTCCTAATTTCTCTGATTAAAAAAAAGCCCCATGTGAAATAAAATCATACTCAAAAGTTCTCAGCTAATGAATAATAATTGATCGGAGATCTTTTTTTATCGTCTAGCTGGCCTTGTTTGTCTAGGAGTTTAAAATTAACCTGGTTTAATTTTAACCAGTCATATCACATCATACATAAAATTTAATATTAAAAATTAAATTTATTTCACATCCTACACATATCACTAAAATAATAACTAACTTTATATCATATTACTCACATATTCCAACATAATAACTAACTTTATATCATATTACTCACATATTTCGACATAATAGCTAACTTTATTTCACATTATTTATAACTTTTAATAAAATAATATCTCTATTTAAGTTTAATTTTAACCTTACAAATAAACAGACTCCTAGTAATTTGTCAGGATTTTGGAAGCGTAGTCCAACGCCGGTGAAAAGTAGGATCAGATAATGGAGACTGCATCCTCATAGATGTGAAATGAATGCGACAAGTTCAAAAGTCTCTCATTCTCCTGCTGTCATTGGACTTGTGTGCTTATCTCTAGCTACATTCTACTTGGGAAAATTGCTTATCTCTAGCTGCATGTTCTATTTGGGAAAAGTATCCCAAACGAGGATTAACAATACAAAAGGCACTGAATATGAGCTTGGGAGTTAAAAAGAGGGAGGGAAGGAAGATGGGCCTTGCTGATGCTGTTGAGGAGAAGAAGTATTGGTTTGGTGCAATTGCGCAGCCGAGGCAACCAACTACCAAAAGGGATGAGTCGAATAATGTGGAGCGGTCAAATCGAACAACTGAACAATATTTGAATAATATGGGCAAGTCAAAGAGCTGATTTTTTTTGGAAAAAAGACTCCCTTAATTTCCATCATAAATGTAAACATTTATAATAAAAATGGAATAGATGTGGATGAATGGATTAAATGGGCTTCATTAATGCGGATGGCTCTACGACATGGGCGATTATATAGCTTGCCTATGCTCATACTCAACTCACGCCTTAATGATGGTCGTCTTTCTCTAGCCCATGGCCTTAGCGCTATATCGTAGGGGCAGGGGCGTGATCTAGGAGCCCGTTTGTGGGAAAATTTGGATTAAAGGTTGAGTTTAAGATGTTTGTTTGGGCACCCTATTGATTGTGGCTGTCCGATTGGCTATGCGCGACATTCGGCTCTAGTGACTTACTTCTGCTAGACCATTTGAATTATTCGGGGGGAAAAAAATTAAAGAATAAGCAAGCCGTGAAAATATAATTATAAGCAAAGTTTGGGGGAACAATTATTTGGTGTAATATCTCGTGATTCAAATATAGAGATATTATTCACTTTAGCTTGAGACAAACTACGTGATTTAAGGACTTCCCAGTAGATCACTCATCCCAGTACTATTTTAGCTCTATATACTTCACTAGTCAACACAACACAAGGGCCAACGAGAGATTCGTCCTTCCTTCTCCATGGAAAATTTTTGCGTTCAAAATGCCAAGAATTTAGGCTCTTAGTTAACTCCCACCACGTCAGCAATGGGCCCCATACTTGTGCTAACATGGCGGGAGGTAATTGGTGGGTAGAACATTTAGGAATTGAATGAAAAGATTGCTTTTCATCTATGAAACTTTCTTTTTTTCAAAAGACCTTTTGCTCCAAAAGAAAGTGGACTTTTTCATTCTCAACATTTGAATGCTTCATAGGCCAAAGCGAAACTAAATTTTGTAATTGTGGATCATAAATTACTAACATAATTATAGTTTAGTTATTTTAATTAAATCTCTCTAATTTTGACTTTTATGTAATTAGATCTTTTAGTTTCTAAATTAACTAAATTGGTTATTTAATTTAAAAGAATGTGCAAATAGGTCCATTACTATTAATAAAGAAAACAAGAAATGACATTTTCTCAAATTTAAAAGTTGCGTCAATATTTTAGATAATATAATGTTCAATTTAATCTAATAATTAGAGAAAAATACTTTTTATTAGATACATATATTAATACTGACGGACTTTTTTGCATTTTATATTAAATAAGAGAANNGTATTTATATTCAATGTGAAATAAAATTGATTTTTATAGTTGAAATTTGTGTTGAGCTAAAAACAAAAAAGCTCGGGTCAAGCGAGCCTTGCATCCCATATTATTTTTAAATTTAATATTACATAAAATTTAACATATACTAATAATTTATACTCACGTTCCACACATATTTTAATGTAACTCTAAAAAAATAATCTTTGAACAAGAATGAAATTTTAAAATATTCAAATGTAGTAGCATAAAATGTTTCACACTTTGTACCCTATTTTTTAAGGTGTTCCACCTATTATATTGTACAAATGAAATATATATTTTTTCCATCATTTCTAATCCTATCAATTGTTTTTATTCATCCTCTTCTTTAATCTCATCTGGTTCAAACTTTTTTTCTAAACAAAAAATATTTATTTTTTAAATTTAATAAAAAATTATTTTAATATTTAAAAGTGTATAAGAAATAAAATAAAATTAATTCAAATATTTGTGTTTATATTTATATTAGATATAAAATAAAATTGATTTTTATAGTTAAAATTTATATTGAGCAAAAAAAAACTCAAATGAAATAAGTTCAAGCAAAGATCCATATGCTAAATTTTTAAACTAGTGGACTTACATGATATTATATTTTAAATTCAAAGACTTAAATATAATTTACCGTAACATTTAAAATAAGGTTATAGAAAAACTTGAAAAAATAGTAAGTTAAACTTCATAATAGAAAAAGCTAAAATTCAAATTAAGCGTGAGATTGGTTTAATGCTATCTTGGTATTATGTTATGTTATTTAGAGAAAATAATTATTTTATTTAATAATATTTATAAATAACTGTCATAAAATTGTAGAATTATTAATTAAAAAATAATATCTAGATTATATGACATAACATCAACATAACAATGAACCAAATGCTCGCTAAAATAAAGGAATACCGTGGCATTTATCCATATTAATTTTTTTCTTCTATTTTTCACAACCAAGCATCTTAGTTATTTGATGTTTTGCCTTTAAATTCTCGTAACATATCTTTCGCAACTTTACAGATATAGTTAGCAACTGTCAATTATATAAGATCAGGTTTCATTCAATGTCCAACACATAAGATCAGCTCGCTCTTCAATATTCATCGGCTCATATTCTAGAACCATCTGCATAAAAATATTTCTATTCTCTATCTTTTAATTGCACTGTTGAGTCAGACATCAATTGTATACATGACAGAAAGTATTTGATATTTTTTACATAAAATTTGATAAAAATTTTTAGATAAAGATAAATTTTTTTAAAGCCAGCTTGATCATATTTATAAAGTTAAACAAATAAATTATGATTTGATCTAGTGATACATTAGTTCAAATTACCACGCAAGGTTCGGCTTGTACTGATTGTACTACATTTTGTTTTATTTAATGGTAATTATATTACTGTTTGTTTAACTGATTGTATTACGTATTGGAGGAGGTGTGAAGGAGATAATTTCAAAACAAACTTTAGGCTTTATTTTGTGAATGTTAAATTTAAATAAGAAAAAAATAATTTATTTTATAAATTTTATACCATTTTTTGTAAAAAAAAAAATTCTTATATTTTTCACAAACAAGCATCTTAGTTATTTGATGCTTTGCCTTTAAATTCTCGTAACATATCTTTCACAACTTTATAAATATAGTTAGCAACTGTAAATTATATAAGATCAGGTTTCACTTAATGTCCATCACATAAGATCAACTCCCCCTTCAATATTCATCTGCTCATATTCTAGAACCATCTGTTTAAAAATATTTCTATTCTCTCTCTTTTAATTGCACTGTTGAGGCAGACATCAATTGTATATATGACAGAAAGTATTTGATATTTTTGACATAAAACTTGATAAAAGTTTTTAGAAAAAGATAAACTTTATTAAAGCCAGCTTGATCATATTCATAAAGTTAAATAAATAAATTATGATTTAAACGAGTAATACATTAGTTCAAATTAGCGCGCAAGGTCCAGCTTTTACTGATTGTATAATATTTTTTGTTTTATTTGATGGTGATTGTAGTACTTTTTGTTTGTTTGCTTGTACCACATATTGGAGGAAATGTAAAGGAAATAATTTCTGAACAAACTTAAGACTTTATTTTGTTGAATGTTAAATTTAAATAAGAAAAAATATTTTATTTTATAAATTTTATATCATTTTTGATAATAATTTTTTTTTTGTATTTTCTACCACCAAGCATCTTAGTTATTTGATACTTTGTATTTAAATTCTCTTAATA
>JAEMOT010000890.1:4257-16616 GCA_019297695.1 Apostasia ramifera
TCTCCCTTAATCCTTAGCTTTCGGAGGTGGCTTAACTGGAGAATCAGAGACTACCACCACCGCTGCGGCTTCAGCACTCGCTGGTCCCTGAAGAGACTCCAACGTCTGCACCAGGGCATCGGCAACCCTAGCCGTAGGGGTTCCTACCCCCAAAGGTGCACCTACCTCCGGCATCTTCTTCACCGGAGGAGCATTCGTCACCGGCGCTCCGGCTCTTTTCTTAGAGAAACCGGACGCGATCTTCCATTTTCTCTCCGCCATCGCTCTCACTTTCTTTCAGAAATTCGACAGACAGGAAGGATTGAATGTGAAGCGGCAGGCTCCGCCCCCATCTTATCCTTGCAGACCTCGGGCAGCGCATCCACCTTCACGACGGTTCGCATTCCAGNAGGTAACGCCTGTCACAATCAACTTCACCTAACCCCGCCGCTCTCCGTACGGGCGCTCTTTCCAAACGGAGGTATCAGCATTTAAAGCCATCATCCTCCTCGTACAGCTGCGGACCTCTCCGGTGACAGACAAGCGGCGCTCAGAGTTCATCCATCACCTTCCCTCCGGGAAACCAGGGTGGAGCTATGCACGTCAACGGCTATAAAAATCACTGAACAGTCCTCCAGAAAAACACGGATAGGGGAGAAGACAAAAACACAGAGAGAATACAAGACAAAGAGGAGGATTTCTCAATTGTAACAGGACCCCAACTGAGGAGCTCCTTTCTTCTCCTTCTTCCTCTTCTTCTTCCTCTTCGACTCTTCCCAGAGCATTGTATAGCCTTCAGGGCTAAACCTTTTCTCCATTAGTGAAACTTGTTCGCTGATCGTCCGGTGGACGTAGGGGATTTCCTCCCTGAACCACCTTAAATCTCTGTGTGCTTTTCTGGTTGCTTCGGACTAAATCTTCTCCCTGAGCCTCTATTAACAGGCTCGCCACCTCCTTTGGCGCCGCCGTCTCCCGGAACTCTCTTTCTTTGGTGTTTCTTGGGATCCCCACATCCTACATCAACACCTATATAAAATGATTCGATGTGATTGACAAATTTAAATAGAATATTGATTCGATGCGATTGACAAATTTACCTATACCTATATTTTATAACCCAACCAATAATTAATTAATTTTTATTTCAAAATCTAGTATCAACTGTGACCCAAGCTATTGGTTTTCTTCTTAGTCCAAGCCACTAACTCTTGATGTGGATGGACAGATATAAAGTTCAACTTTTTCATGCAAAAAGAGAGTGGATTTGTTCTCCAAGGGCAGCATGTCTAAACTTTGTATCACATTAAAGTTAGAATGCAAAATACAATGCAAAACAATCAATTTATGCGTGATTGTGAGAAATTAGTTTAAATAATATGATATGCAATGAAACAGTCTCTAAATATATGTATTCAGCTTAAATTTATCGATATAGATTTGAATAATTGTACAATTTTCACTCTTCAGTAATTTTGGATTTACTTATATCCATTTGAGTTGAGTTGAGTCAATCATTAGTTGGGTTGAGTCATGACTAGTCGAACCTATTTGGCTAAGTTAATTAGTTTGAATTTAAAAGTTATCTATTAATTAGAGTTTGCAAAAATTGAGGAATTTTATTTTAAAATTAAATTTTATCTATAGAATATTTTATTTAGGAGTTAAGTTATAAAAAAAAAGAATGTTGAGTATAATGGTGAAATTTTTTTCTTTTGTTGTGTCAATTTCAAATAATCGTTTAAGCCATTCAATTTATATAAAGCTATTCATTGGTATATTGAAGAATTTATACTGAGTATATACATTTATAGACCGCTTTTTTACATATCAAGTATTCTTAACAGAATACTATCAATTAAATGATAATTCTATGAAACTTTAACGTATTTAGATAGATACTAGTATTTAAATATTTATTTATTATATATCAAGATAATTTAATTAAATATATACAACATATAAAAATTATCTTGACATATTTTAACTAAATGCATATTTTTAGTGACCGATCGATTACATGTGGGTTTGATTTAAATGAATTCTAGCAATTGTACAACTATTCGAAGAATTTTTAATATAATTGAATATAATACTAGCATTCAGATATCACATTACTGCATATGAAGGAATTTTGAATTGATACTCACAATTACGTAACTTATATATATATACTTTATATATGTTTTTCAAATAAATAGACAAAATATATAGACCGATTTAATATATATTACAGTATTTTAATTAATATAAGTAATTATATAACTAATTGATGATATGTCGATGTATCTTAACTAATTACAAGATTTCAGGGAATAAATCATCATACGTCAATGTATTTGAATAAAATAGTGACAATTAAATCACATTTTCATCAATATATCGATAAATTTCTACTAAATACTTGTATTTAGTGACTAGTTCATTATATATCATATTATTTTAAAAAAATATTAACAATTATATGATTATTTGATGATTTTTCATTGTATTTGAATATCATACTAGTTAGTTTGAATAGGAAGGCATAATCTTCTAAATTCCTGCAGCGATAGAGATGAATTTCACAGCAAAGATAATCAAGGAATGGATAGACCTTAGGCTGACTAAGATTGAGTATAAGATAAATCCTTTGCAAAAATATGCATGCTTACAATTATGTCCTAGAAAAGAAAATAAAAAAATATCAATGTAGTATACTTCTTTTCTTGAACTTGAATTTGGACATTCACCTTAATATGACATAGATAGCCTGATAACACACTTAATAAGATAATTAATCCATAATGCTAAATTAATTGTAATCATCAAAATTAAGAGGTTCAACAATATGCATCAAATCGGCCTCTAAATTCGTGTCTTTAGCCTAAATTCATCGATACATCAATGAATAGTTGTATAGTAGCAACAGTTCAGCTTAAATGCTTTGATACGTAACACACTAATCTTTAAAAGCAAAAATTGTTAGAAATACAATAATATATTTTCAAATAGTTACATAAATACCTGTATTAAGGTAAAATAACTTGACATAAATAGAATCGGTTTAAATATAATAGTTTGACTAGTATAAGATGTGTAATTAGGAGAATTATATCGAAATACCATTATATATAGTGAATCGATGTCTGCAACCTAGTATCTTGTTCAAATGCATTAAAAAAACATCGAACCAGCATATAATTACTAGTATTCTGTTAAAATACTGTGATATGCAGTAGGTAAGACCCTAAAAGCATTTATTCAAATTAAACTCATTGGTGGAGGCGCGAATATTATTATGGATGCCATTATTGAATTCAAATCAATTGATATGTAATAAATTAGTTTCAAAAGATGCATATTAAGTTGAAATAGATCGATATAACAACATATTGAGGTATAATGGTGGGTAATTAGTCAAAACAACTTGATATATATCAAGTCGATAACTAAGCATATATTTAGGATAAAATACATCGTTGTAACAACTATAAGTGATGTATTTATGAGTACTAAGCTAAAATACCTCAATTTATAATAAATCGATTATAAATGCTAGTATTCTATTCAAATAATTCACCAATCATCAAAAAATTGAGTAATTGCTAGCAATTAGATAAAATAACTTTATTTGCAATAAATCATCTCTAAATGATTGCATTTAGCTTAAAAACAATCGAATTATCACGTGAACGCGAGAAAGTAGTTTAAATAACTTGATATGCAGAAATCTCTATAAGCATCTATTACATTGAAATATTTTGATATGCTTTTAAAAATTTATATAATTACTGATATTAAGTTAAAATATCTTTATATGAATCGAATAAGTCTCGAAACATGTTTATTCTGTTTTTGTAATTCTATATAACAGATATACATTATGAAATTCCGAGTACTATCTTATAATACTTTAATTGTATCCTAGTATCTGGTTCAAATGCATTGAAAAATTATCAAATAAGCATATAATTTCTAATATTCTGTTAAAACACTGTGATATGCAGTAGTTAAAACTCTAAAAGCATATATTTAGAATAAATTTTTTGGTAGAGCAGTGAAAATTGGTATGAATACAATTATTAAATTCAAATCGATTGATATGTAATAAATTAATCTCAAAAGATATTTATTAAGTTGAAATAGGTTGGTATACTATCATATAAGTGGCATAATTGCAGGTGGTTAATCAAAATAACTTAGTATACATCAAATAGATCACTAAACATATATTTTCAGATAAAATATATCAATATAATAATTATAGTGATGTATTTACAAATACTAAGCTAAAATACCTCAATTTATAATAAATCGATATTAAATAGTACTATTCAATTCAAATACATTTAACAATTATAAAAAAGTCAAATAATTGCCAGCAGTTAGATGAAATAACTTTATTTGCAATGAATCGATATACTGATTACACATCTAATGTTCCTAATTGATCGCCAAATATCAATTTTAGATTGAAATACATCAATATAGCAAACATTAGATGTGTAATCGGAGTATTATGTTAAAAAACCTCCATATAGAGAAGATTAAAGTCAAATTGCATATATTCTCTTCAAACACATTAAAAACTAATTGAATACTCACACAATTGCTTGTATTTAGTTAAAATAACTTATTATGCAATGAGTCGTACTCTAAAAGCCTGTACTCCACTTGAATTTAACGTAATGCAATTAATATCTGCGAAAACATCAATATTTGACTCAAATTCATTCATATGTCATAAATCAGACCCTAAAAGAGCCTATTCTCTAAAATTTGATCGATATACTGACAGATAGATGTGTAATTATAGGTATTACATTAAAACATAATAAAATATTCCTAATACATCATCAAATATAAATTTTCGATTAAAATACATCAATATAGCGAACATTAGGTGTGTAATCAGAGTCTTCTGTTAAAAAACCTTCATATAGACAAGATTAAAGTCAAATTACATATATTCTCTTCAAATACAATAAAACCTAATTGAATACTCACACAATTGCTTGTATTCAGTTAAAATAACTTATTATGCAATGAATCGTAATCTAAATGCCTGTACTCCACTTGAATTTATCGTATTGCAATTAATAGCTGCAAAAATATCACTATTCAACTCAAATTCATTCATATGTCATAAATCAGACCCTAAAAGAGCCTATTCTCTTAAATTTGATCGATATACTGACAGATAGGTGTGTAATTATAGGTATTACATTAAAACATAATCAAATGTTCCTAATTGATCGCCAAATATCAATTTTAGATTGAAATACATCAATATAGCAAACATTAGATGTGTAATCGGAGTATTATGTTAAAAAACCTCCATATAGAGAAGATTAAAGTCAAATTGCATATATTCTCTTCAAATACATTAAAAACTAATTGAATACTCACACAATTGCTTGTATTTAGTTAAAATAGCTTATTATGCAATGAATCGTACTCTAAATGCCTGTACTCCACTTGAATTCAACGTAATGCAATTAATAGCTGCAAAAACATCACTATTCGACTCAAATTCATTCATATGTCATAAATCAGACCCTAAAAGAGCCTATTCTCTTAAATTTGATCGATATACTGACAGATAGATGTGTAATTATAGGTATTACATTAAAACATAATCAAATGTTCCTAATAGATCACCAAATATTAATTTTCGATTGAAATACATCAATATAGCGAACATTAGGTGTGTAATCAGAGTCTTCTGTTAAAAAACCTTCATATAGACAAGATTAAAGTCAAATTACATATATTTTCTTCAAATACAATAAAAACTAATTGAATACTCACACAATTGCTTGTATTCAGTTAAAATAACTTATTATGCAATGAATCGCACTCTAAATGTTTGTACTCCACTTGAATTCAATGTAATTCAATGAATAATTGCGAAAAACTCAGTATTCAGCTCAAATTTATTAATATGTCATAAATATGACCCTAAAAGAGCCTATTCTCTTAAAATTGATCGATAGACTGACAAATAGATTTGTAATTATAGGTATTCCATAAAAACATAATCAAATGTCCTTAATAGATCGCCAAATATCAATTTTAGATTGAAATACATCAATATAGCAAACATTAGATTTGTAATCAGAGTATTATGCTAAAAAAACCTTCATATAGACAAGATTAAAGTAAAATTGCATATATTCTCTTCAAATACAATAAAAACTAATTGAATACTCAGACAATTGCTTGTATTCAGTTAAAATAACTTATTATGCAATGAGTTGTACTCTAAATACTTGTATTCCACCTGAATTCAACGTAATGCAATGAATAGCTGCAAAAATGTCATTATTCAACTCAAATTTATTGATATCATAAGTCAGACCCTAAAAGAGTTTATTCTCCTAAAATTAATCGTTATACTGAAAAATAAATAGATAATTATAGGTATTATATTAAAACACAATCAAATGTCCCTAATAGATCTGTAAATATTAATTTTCGATTGAAATACTTCTATATAGCAAACATTAGGTGTTTAATTAGAGTTTTCTGTTAAAAAACCTTCATGTAGACAAGATTAAATTCAAATTGCATATATGTTCTTCAATTACAATAAAAATTAATTGAAAAGTCACACAATTGTTTGTACTCTGTTAAAATAACTTACTATGCAATGAATCGTACTCTAAATGCTTGTACTCCACTTGAATTCAATGTAATGCAATGAATAGCTACAAAAATATCACTATTCAATTCAAATTCATTTTTATGTCATAAATCAGACCCTAAAAATGCCTATTCTTTTAAATTTGATGGATATACTGACAAATAGATGTGTAATTATTGGTATTACAATAAAACAAAATCAAATGTCCCTAATAGATCACCAAATATCAATTTTCGATTGAAATACATTAATATAGCAAATATTAGGTGTGTAATCATATTATTTTGTTAAAAAATCTTCATATAGACAAGATCAAAGTCAAATTGTAAATATTCTCTTCGAATATAATAAAAACTAATTGAATACTATGACAATTGCAAGTATTCCGTTGAAATAACTTATTATGCAATGAATCATACTCTAAATGCTTGTACTCCACTTGAATTCAACGCAATGCAATGAATAGCCGCAAAAACATCACTATTCAACTCAGTTGCATTGATATGTCATAAATCAGTCTCTAAAAGTGCCTATTCTAATAAAATTGATTGATATACTAACAAAAAGATGTATAATTATAGGTATTATATTAAAACGCAATCAAATGTTCCTAAAAGATCGCCAAATATCAATTTTCGATGGAAATACATCAATATAGCGAACATTAGGTGTGTAATCAGAGTCTTTGGTTAAAAAACCATCATATCGACAAGATTAAGTCAAATTGCATATATTCTATTCAAATACAATAAAAACTAATTGAATACTCACACAATTGCTTGTATTCAGTTAAAATAACTTGTTATGCAATGAGTCGTACTCTAAATGCCTGAACTCCACTTGAATTTAACGTAATACAATTAATATCTGCGAAAACATCACTATTTGACTCAAATTCACTCATATGTCATAAATCAGACCCTAAATGAGCCTATTCTCTTAAATTTGATCGATATATTGACAGATATATGTGTAATGATAGGTATTACATTAAAACATAATCAAATGTTCCTAATTGATCGCCAAATATCAATTTTTGATTGAAATACATTAATATAGCAAACATTTGGTGTGTAATCGGAGTATTATGTTAAAAAAACCTTCATATAGACAAGATTAAAGTCAAATTGCATTTATTCTCTTCAAATACAATAAAAACTAAATGAATACTCACACAATTGCTTGTATTCAGTTAAAATAACTTGTTAAGCAATGAATCGTACTCTAAATGCCTGTACTCCACTTGCATTCAACATAATGCAATGAATAGCTGTAAAAACATCACTATTCAACTCAAATGCATTCATATGTCATAAATAAGACCCTAAAAGAGCCTATTTTATTAAAATTGATCGATATACTGATAAATAGATGTGTAATTGTAGGTATTCCATTAAAACACAATCAAATATTCCTAATAGATCGCCAAATATCAAATTTAGATTGAAATACATCAATATAGCAAACATTAGATTTATAATCAGAGTATTATGCTAAAAAACTATCATATAGACAAGAGTAAAGTCAAATTGCATATATTCACTTCAAATACAATAAAAACTAATTGAATACTTAGACAATTGCTTGTATTCAGTTAAAATAACATATTACGCAACGAGTGGTACTCTAAATATTTGTACTCCACTTGAATTCAACGTAATGCAATGAATAGCCGCCAAAACATAACTATTCAATTCAACTGCAATGATATGTCATAAATCAGTCCCTAAAAGAGCCTATTCTCTTAAAATTGATTGATATACTAACAGAAAGATGTATAATTATAGGTATTACATTAAAACGCAATCAAATATCCCTAAAAGATCACCAAATATCAATTTTGGATTGAAATACATCAATATAGCAAACATTAGGTGTGTAATCAGAGTCTTCTATTAAACAAACCTTCATATAGATAAGATTAAAGTCAAATTACATATATTCTCTTCAAATATAATAAAAACTAATTGAATACACACACAATTGCTTGTATTCAGTTAAAATAACTTATTATGCAATGAATCATATTCTAAATGCCTGTACTCTACTTGAATTCAACGTAATGCAATTAATAGCTACAAAAATATTATTCAACTCAAATTCATTCATATGTCATAAATCAGACACTAAAAGAGCCTATTCTATTAAATTTGATCGATATAGTTAGAGATAGATGTGGAATTATAGGTATTACATTAAAACATAATCAAATGTTCTTAATTGATCGCCAAATATCAATTTTAGATTGAAATACATCAATATAGCAAACATTAGGTGTGTAATCGGAATATTATGTTAAAAAAATCTTCATATAGACAAGATTAAAGTCAAATTTCATTTATTCTCTTCAAATACATTAAAATCTAATTGAATACACACACGATTGCTTGTATTAAGTTAAAATAATTTATTATGTAATGAATCGTACTCTAAATGCTTGTACTCCACTTGAATTCAACGTAATGCAATGAATAGCCGCAAAAACATCACTATTCAACTCAACTGCATTGATATGTCATAAATCATTCCCTAAAAGAGCCTATTCTCTTAAATTTGATCGATATATTGACAGATATATGTGTAATGATAGGTATTACATTAATATATAATCAAATGTTCCTAATTGATCGCCAAGTATCAAAGTCAAATTGTAAATATTCTCTTCGAATATAATAAAAACTAATTGAATACTATGACAATTGCAAGTATTCCGTTGAAATAACTTATTATGCAATGAATCGTACTCTAAATGCCTGTACTCCACTTCAATTCAACGTAATGCGATTGAAATACATTAATATAGCAAACATTTGGTGTGTAATCGGAGTATTATGTTAAAAAAACCTTCATATAGATAAGATTAAAGTCAAATTGCATTTACGCTCTTCAAATACATTAAAATCTAATTGAATACACACACGATTGCTTGTATTAAGTTAAAATAACTTATTATGCAATGAATCGTACTCTAAATGCCTGTACTCCACTTCAATTCAACGTAATGCGATTGAAATACATTAATATAGCAAACATTTGGTGTGTAATCGGAGTATTATGTTAAAAAAACCTTCATATAGATAAGATTAAAGTCAAATTGCATTTACGCTCTTCAAATACATTAAAATCTAATTGAATACACACACGATTGCTTGTATTAAGTTAAAATAACTTATTATGCAATGAATCGTACTCTAAATGCCTGTACTCCACTTCAATTCAACGTAATGCGATTGAAATACATTAATATAGCAAACATTAGGTGTGTAATCGGAGTATTATGTTAAAAAAACCTTCATATAGATAAGATTAAAGTCAAATTGCATTTACTCTCTTCAAATACATTAAAATCTAATTGAATACACACACGATTGCTTGTATTAAGTTAAAATAACTTATTATGCAATAAATCGTACTATAAATGCTTGTACTCCACTTGAATTCAACGCAATGCAATGAATAGCCGCAAAAACATCACTATTCAACTGAACTGCATTGATATGTCATAAATTAGTCCCTGAAAGAGCCTATTCTCTTAAATTTGATCGATATATTGACAGATATATGTGTAATGATAGGTATTACATTAAAATATAATCAAATGTTCCTAATTGATCGCCAAATATCAATTTTTGATTGAAATACATCAATATAGCAAATATTAGGTGTGTAATCGGAGTATTATGTTAAAAAAATCTTCATATAGACAAGCTTAAAGTCAAACTGTATTTATTCTATTCAAATATATTAAAACCTAAATGAATACTCACACAATTGCTTGTATTAAGTTAAAATAACTTATTATGCAATGAATCGTACTCTAAATGCATGTACTCCACTTGAATTCAACGTAATGTAATGAATAGCTGCAAAAACATCACTATTCAACTCAAATTCATTCATATGTCATAAATCAGACCCTAAAAGGGCCTATTCTCGTAAATTTAATCAATATACTGACAGATAGATGTGTAATTATAGGTATTACATTAAAACATAATACAATATTCCTAATAGATCGTCAAATGTCAATTTTAGATTGAAATACATCAATATAACGAACTTTAGGTTTGTAATCGGAGTATTATGTTAAAAAAACTTCATATAGACAAGATTAAAGTCAAATTGCATATATTCTCTTCAAATACAATAAAAACTAATTGAATACTCACACAATTGCTTGTATTAAGTTAAAATAACTTATTATGCAATGAATCATTCTCTAAATGCTTGTACTCCACTTGAATTCAACGCAATGCAATGAATAGCCGCAAAAATATCACTATTCAACTCAACTGCATTGATATGTCATAAATCAGTCCCTGAAAGAGCCTATTCTCTTAAATTTAATCGATATATTGACAGATACATGTGTAATGATAGGTATTACATTAAAATATAATCAAATATTCCTAATTGATTGCCAAATATCAATTTTTGATTGAAATAAATCAATATAGCAAATATTAGGTGTGTAATCGAAGTATTATGTTAAAAAAACCTTCATATAGACAAGATTAAAGTCAAATTTGCATTTACTCTCTTCAAATACATTAAAATCTAATTGAATACACACACGATTGCTTGTATTAAGTTAAAATAACTTATTATGCAATGAATCGTACTCTAAATGCTTGTACTCCACTTGAATTCAACGCAATGCAATGAATAGCCGCAAAAACATCACTATTCAACTCAACTGCATTGATATGTCATAAATCAGTCCCTGAAAGAGCCTATTCTCTTAAATTTGATCGATATACTGACAGATAGATGTGTAATTATAGGTATTACATTAAAATATAATACAATATTCCTAATAGATCGTCAAATGTCAATTTTAGACTGAAATACATCAATATAGCGAACTTTAGGTTTGTAATCGGACTATTATGTTAAAAAAACTTCATATAGACAAGATTAAAGTCAAATTGCATATATTCTCTTCAAATACAATAAAAACTAATTGAATACTCACACAATTGCTTGTATTAAGTTAAAATAACTTATTATGCAATGAATCGTACTCTAAATGCATGTATTCCACTTAAATTCAACGTAATGCAATGAATAGCAGCAAAAACATCACTATTCAACTCAAATTCATTCATATGTCATAAATCAGACCCTAAAAGAGCCTATTCTCGTAAATTTGATCGATATACTGACAGATAGATGTGTAATTATAGGTATTACATTAAAACATAATACAATATTCCTAATAGATCGTCAAATGTCAATTTTAGACTGAAATACATCAATATAGCAAACTTTAGGTTTGTAATCGGAGTATTATGTTAAAAAAACTTCATATAGATAAGATTAAAGTCAAATTGCATATATTCTCTTCAAATACAATAAAAACTAATTGAATACTCACACAATTGCTTGTATTAAGTTAAAATAACTTATTATGCAATGAATCGTACTCTAAATGCTTGTACTCCACTTGAATTCAACGCAATGCAATGAATAGCCGCAAAAACATCACTATTCAACTCAACTGCATTGATATGTCATAAATCAGTCCCTAAAAGAGCCTATTCTCTTAAATTTGATCGATATATTGACTGATATATGTGTAATGATAGGTATTATATTAAAATATAATCAAATGTTCCTAATTAATCGCCAAATATCAATTTTTGATTGAAATACATCAATATAGCAAACATTAGGTGTGTAATCGGAGTATTATGTTAAAAAAATCTTCATATAGACAAGCTTAAAGTCAAACTGTATTTATTCTCTTCAAATA
>JAEMOT010000891.1:3098-15135 GCA_019297695.1 Apostasia ramifera
ATTTGTGTTGTCTCTGCTTACAAGGTATGTGTAATTGGTAATTGCATTTATCCTAGAATTTTATTTTGGGTACGATAAAAGTATAATTTCTTTTTTTTATTCCAGAGATAAGTAAAAAAGGTTTTAATTTGAAGTTATAAATTTTTTTTTTCATTTGTGTTTTGGATCCAGGTATTTTGTCTAGTTCAATTTACAATTCAACAGTTGAAACTAATTTTGTTTTACAGTTAATATTACAATTACATGTATTTCACTTTTCAGACACAATTTTAGTACAATAATGTTACTTCAGTTTGTAAACAATATTTCAATTAACAACAATTCATCTTAATTTTACGAAAATTTAATTTTTTTTTCTTCTTTATATTTCGAAGCTCGGTCCAAACGAGGAGAAGCAGGTCAGCACTTTCATTTTTGCCAAACAATCTAAATTTTCAATCACTACATTTATATGTCAACCAAACGAGAATTTTTTTTATAACACTTCAACCAAACGGCTAGAGTTAAAATTATCACTTCATATACTACCATTAACACCCACTATATTTCAAAGCTCGAACCAAACGGGCCTTTAATGTAGTTTAAAAAAAAGACTTACATAGCTAAAATATAATGGCCTTATGTAGCTAAAAAAGTAGCCACATAGAGAAAATGCGGCTTAACGAGTTATTCTCTTTCTTCCTGCTTGTGTGTCGGGCCTATACATGCATTACACGATTATAAGATTTCAGACATCCTAAATATTATTTTATATTAACCCAATAATCACCTGACATAAACACGTAATGGAGCTTCTCTAGCAAATATTGAATTTCACCATTATGCTTATCTCGAGTGCATAGAATAGTAAAGGCAATCCATTAGAAAAAGTAGCAAAAGAAATTGGAAGTCTTAATAACGGATGTTGACACTATAACATAAGTTGATACAAATGCACAGGCCCACCCAGGTTATACATGTGGCAATCCATTAGGGAGCTGTTTTAGTGTAAAATTTTTCTTGATTATTAATTTTATCTTGTGAATTATTAAAAGAAAATATATATGATGTGAAATTTAAGTAAACCAATAAGAATTAGTTTGAGTTATTTATTAAAAAGATAGCTAATATCATAAAAAAAAAATTTGTAATAGTTACGATGAGAATTCATATTTCTTATAAAATTTAAGTATACCGAATCATAAAGTGATACAAGCGCACAGGCTCACCCAAGGTATACACGTGACACCTGATAACTGATCCCAAAACAGTGCATACACTGAACTCAAATTTTTTTCTAAATTCAGAGAATGAATACCAGATGAACACAGTTTTTTTGTTTGTGATACTTTTAGTGATTTTAGAACTTAGATGATCTTACTTTATAATATTTCAAATCACCATATTAATACTTTCAAATATGATAGCTTCTTTAGTGTTTAGTCACGAGGGTTGCTGTTGGATAGAATCCTAATATAAGCCTCGAGTTTATATGGTGCATCAGTGCATGTGATGCAGTCGCATTCATGACACTAATAATTATAAAGATCACGTTTTTAGAAAAAATTTTACAAAAACTAATTAAAAATAAACATCATGATGAGTATTATATCGAAATTGTTAAAATTATAAAAATTGATATTTCTAATTTATAAATGAACGAAACTTAAAAGTTTAAAATCTTGATTTACGAGTGAATGAAGAACTAATAGGTGATTTGAAGAAAATAAGGCCTCATGGGAAATTTAATAAAAGAAAAAAAAGTTAAAAGGTAATTTTGGAATTTGAATTGCATTCGGAGTGCTCTGAAGTTCGACGCTGATGGCGGCCCCCAGCCCCAATTCGAACGTGGCAAGCTCTGATTAGGGGCTTGAATTTCGAAGCCCCGGATGCAATAATTTCTCGTAATTTTGTTCAGCATCGCAATCCGCTCGTGCACGATGCAGGTGAGCAGTTTGATGCTGGAGAACGAAAGGCCAGATTTTGTGGTTTGGCAATGATGAAATTCATGAAGGGCAAAATAGTCTAAAAATATCTGCCATCAGTTTGAAAGGATGGTGCAGGCAATAACAACTGGAAGAAGGGCAAATACGACCAACAATTCAATTTTAATGATGATATTGATTGCTCGCGTGGCATCCCAGCGAACGTCCACCAAATTTTTTTTATACTTATTTAATACAAAACATAAAATTTACACAAAATTACGTATTTCACCATTAATTCTTAAATATTATCACTATCACACCATATTCATTTAAATTTTTATTTATATAAATTAATTTATTTATAGTATTTAATTAATATATTAATAATATAGTTAAGATCAACGCTCAAAAAATATAGTATGAAATATGTGAAATACGTAAAATTTAAATGAATATAGTGTGATAGTGGTAATATTTATGAATTGATGGTGAAATACGTAATTTTGTATAAATTTCATGTCCTGTATGTAAAAATCCCTTTATTTTATACTTATTGTATATTATACTTAAATTTAAATATTAAAAATTAATTTTATTTCACAAATCACTAGTATTATAATAAAAAAATTAATTATATTTCATATTTAATATAATCTTTCATAATAATATAATTTTATTTTTTTTATAATATTAAAATATTTATTTTTTTTACTTTATTTTAAAAAAATTTAAATGTCTGCGAAATACTCTCCAACCAAATGAGAATGAAAAGCGTTACCTACACAATGCGATCAATAGTTAGGATAGCCAGATTGATCATTGTAGGAAATAATATAATTCGCCAATTCGCTCATTAAGTTTCAATTTGAACGTCAACCTTAGTTTGTCGTAACACGTATAATTGAACAAACATGGAAGAAAATTATATATTGAAAAAAGAAGAATAATTATATAAAAAAATATTAAAAAGTCAATACACAAACATAAAAATTTGTATAAAAATTTGTACAAAAATTTTGTTATGCAAATAAAAAATAATAGTTATTGATCGATGTTTTTTACACTAAAAATACCTTTTAGTCTCATAAATTATCTCAAAATTTTAAACTCAATTAAAATTCTTATACAATAATTGTAGATAAGAAAATTTTAACTAGTTTTAATATTTAGGAGTTATTTATTGAAAATATATAACATGTACTTTTTCTCGCTTTGCCCGCAGATAGGCCCCCGATGCTACTCGTGCTTTGCGCGAAACTAATAATTGAGCATTGATTTGAGTTTGAGCTTTTGGCTATACAAATAGATAGTTGCTTTTCTCTCCACCACAAGAGCTTGCAAGATATTTTTCTGATCAACTTTTTCAACTCAAAAAATTTTTTTTGGGGGGATTTAACACAATCTACAATTCTACACCTTCAATTTGAAGATCTTCCATGTGATAAATGAGCAAAGAACGGATCTCCTTCAACAATCACATTCATGAGGACTGCAAGCGCTAGCTATATGATGAAAGAAGAAGATGAAGAGGAGGAACAGGAAGCACAATGATTTCCTCTTTCACCTCCATGGCGACCTCGGTACAGTCGCCGCCGTCCTCAACTTCAATCCGACAGATCCCCGGCGGCTACGGACTCCCCGTCCTCGGCCCCCTGAAAGACCGCCTCGACTACTTCTGGTTCCAGGGCCAAGATAAGTTCTTCCGGAGCCGCATGGATTCCCTCAAAAGCACCGTCTTCCGAACCAACATCCCCCCGACCTTTCCCTTCTTCGTCGGCGTCGACCCCCGCATCATCGCCGTCGTGGACTGCTCCTCCTTCTCCGCCCTCTTCGACCCCTCCCTCGTCGACAAACGGGACGTCCTCGTCGGCTCCTACATGCCCTCCCTCCGCTTCACCGGCAACACCCGCGTCGGCGTCTACCTCGATACCACCGAGCCCGGCCACTCCGCCGTCAAAAACTTCTGCTTTGATCTCCTCCGCCGGAGCTCCTCCGTCTGGGTCTCCTCCTTCCTCTCCAACCTCAACGATATGCTGAGCTCCGTCGAATCCGAGCTCTCCCGGAAGCAGAGCGCCGGTTTCCTCTTTCCCCTGCAGAAATGCATCTTCGCCTTCCTCTGTAACAGCATCGTCGGCGCTGACCCGGCGGTGTCGCCGGAGGTCGGCGACGGCGGATTCGCCATGCTCGACAGGTGGATTGTGCTCCAGCTACTCCCCACGGTCGGCAATCCGGCGCTCCCGCAGCCCCTGGCCGAGATCTTCCTCCACTCCTTCCCCTTCCCCTTTTTCCTCGTCGCCGGAGACTATCGGAAGCTCCACGACTTCGTCGCCGAGCACGGTCAGGAGGTGGTGGGGCTCGCCGAGAGGGAGTACGGGCTTGGGAAGGAGGAGGCCATTAACAACATCCTCTTCGTCCTCGGCTTCAACGCCTTCGGCGGCTTCTCTATTTTTCTCCCTAAACTGATTACCACCATCGGCAGGGATAACACCGGCTTGAAGAGCAAGCTCAGGGACGAGGTTCGAAGGGAAATCAACGAAAACGAAACATTGGGTTTCGAGGAGGTGAAGCGAATGGAGCTGCTGCGGTCGACGGTCTACGAGGTTCTCCGGCTGAACCCGCCGGTGCCGCTGCAATTTGCGAGGGCGAGGGAGGATTTCGAGCTGACGTCGGCGGAAGCGAGGTTCCAGGTGAAGAAGGGGGAGCTGCTCTGCGGGTACTGTTAAATCTCTGCTTACCAACAGAACCACTCATTGTACGTCATGGATCAGAATCGTACTGATTTGGGAGTCAGAAGAATTCTCAACTAAAAATTTAAAATTTTGAGTCCACAAAATTTATTTAAAATTAAAATTAAATTAATTCAAATTAAATCTATTTAAATAATGCTCTGTTTCGAGATAACTCGAATCAAATTAGAGCCAATGTATTATGCTAAAATAAATAAACACTTATTATACTTAAAAATATCAACATGTTCTATATCCAATAGGATTTAATTATTAATCTTAGAAAAAATAATTTTTAATTGTTGTTTACCTTTTTACTAGGAGAAATTTTTATGTGCATAATATTGTGTGCCATGTCATCCGTCCGCACACAAATAAAATTAAGCCACGTGATACGACAGGCTGCTTAAGATATTATATAATACTAATTTCTTGCTAAATTTTTTGCTACGTAACACTGATTTTTTTGTTACGTAAGACTACATAATATTGATGCCTTGTTATTTGGAGCTACGTAGTACTAATTTCTTGCTACGTAGTACTGACTTTTCCTAGGTAGCACTGATTTTTTGTTACGTAGGACTACATAGTATTAACGTCTTGTTATCTACATAATATTACGTAACTCTATATAATAAGAAGTCAGTACTATGTAGCAAGAAATTAGTGCTACGTAGCTTCAGACAACAAGACGTTAATATTATGTAGCCTTACGTAGTAAAAAATCAGTGCTACGTAGCAAAAGACAGTACTATATAGCAAGAAATTGGTGCTACGTACCTTCAGATAACAAGACGTCAATATTATGTAATCCAACGTAGCAAAAAATTAGTGCTACGTAGCAAAAGTCAGTACTATGTAACAAAAAATTAGTGCTACGTAGCTCCAAATAATAAGATGTCAGTATTATGTAGTCCTATGTAGCAAAAAATCAGTGCTACGTAGTAAGAAATTAGTATTATATAATATCTGAAGCAGCCCTTCATGCCACGTGGCTTAATTTTATTTATGTGCGAACGGATAACGTGGCACACATTGTGTACACAAAAATTTCTCCTTTATTAGACCACACTGTTAATTTGCATAAAAAAATATTTCATAAAAATCATATATATATATATATATATATATATGTATTAAAATTATTTATATTATATATATATATATATGTGTGATTTTGATGTCATTATTTTTATGAAATTTGAACAATGAGATAATTTATGTTTGAAAAAGATATAATATTTAAAGTTTTAAGTAATATATTTATAAATATTTTTAATTTTTATTAAAATTTATGTTATACATAATTGGTTGTTATGTATGTTAAATTTTTAATTAAAAGATTAAATTTTTAGGCTGTGGATCAGAAATAGTTTCGTATTTTTGGCAGGTACCAGCCACTGGCAATGAGGGATGCGGCGGTGTTCGAGAGGGCGGATGAGTTCTTGCCGGAGAGGTTCCTGGGGGAGGAGGGGAAGGAGCGGCTGAAGTATTTGTTCTGGTCGAACGGGCCGGAGACGGAGACGCCGGCGCAGGAGAACAAGCAGTGCGCAGCGAAGGAGCACGTGGTGGCGACGGCGTGCTTGATGGTGGCAGAGATGTTCAGGAGGTACGATGACTTCGAGTGCGATGAGGGAAATGCCTTCACCAAGCTGGAGAAGGCCAGGAACGCCGTCGCCGCCGCCGCCGTCGTTAAGCAAAATAATCAGTGAGTTTTTAGCCAGTGAGTCAGCGCCACGTACGTTTTCTCTCTCCTCGTTCTGGAGCCCACCAACTGGCTCTGCTTTAATTTCGCAGGGATCAGAAAACTTAAATTAATATTATTGTTTTTATGTGGAATTAAAGGGATGTCAAACTGATCAAATATTGGTTTGGCTCATAATTTAATGAGATATTTATGCATTTATTATATTTTTTTTTGGGTAATTTCACTTAGGCCCCTAAGATTTACTCGACTTGCTATGTAGGTTCCTAATTTTGAAAATATACCACACAGGTCTCCAAAACTTACTATTATTGTGGTCCTTAATATTTATAAAAAGATTCAAATAAGGTCTAATTAAACATCTTCCGGTAAATATTCTGTTAAATCAAAATTTTAATTTAGAAATTATAAATTTTTTTAATGTCAAATTACAATTGTACCTTTCCTCGCACGCGCAGATGCCCTGCGCAAGGCGATCGAGCTCAGGTTGCCGCAGCGTGGGGCTGCGTGCTGCGGCAACCCGCAAACGACGGAGATCAGAAATATGGAAAAGTAAAAAAATGATATTTCATAATTTTAATAGCGTTTAACGAATACTGTCACAGAAGAACTACAATGACCTATACAGTAAGTTTGGAGACTTGTCTGACATATTTTCAAAATTATGAACCTACGTGGCAAGTCGAGTAAACCTCAGAGGCCTAAGTGAAATTATCCCATTTTTTTATATCACATTATGGGCTTGTTTTGCTCAAGCCAAAAATAGACAAAATTATATTTTAATGATATTTACATTTATTATAAATTTTAATAGCTTTATTTTATATCCAACACAAATTCAAATCTTAAAATTAACTTTATTTTACATCCAACATAAATTTTAATTTTTAAATCAACTTTATTTCATATGCTATATATTTTTCAATATTGAAATAAATTTCTTTCCTTCAATTTTATAAAATAAAATATTTTCTCTTTTCTTACTTAAATTTAACACCCAACCAAATATGCCCTATATGTATTCTCTTTAAAAAATGCATAATATAACATAAAAAGATTTATATTGTTGATGCATCAAACTCGACAGTAGATCAGATCAATCAAAAAGAGGAAAAAGCTAGATTTTATGTAGGATCGTGAGAATGAAAAATGACGGTGACAATTGATGCGTTTTAAGAAAGTTTTTTTTTTTTTAACAACGAGAAAGTTTTGCAATGGAAAAAAGAGTGCAATACAATGTTTTTTTTGTCCCAAAGAGATCTCATCAAAGAGCTCAAGAAAGGGAATGGAGAGGTAGTGTACATTAAATGTTTCTGAAAAAATCTCTTTATAAACTTTTTTACGATGAATTTATAGCAGTAAAAATCATTATTACGAAACTTTCATCTGTTGTGTCAAGTACGGTACCAATGCTTTTAAAGACTTGCAAACGATGACTTTTAATGTTTGTGGCTGGAGCATTGATTTTTGAGTTCACTTTGCATGTATAAGGGAGATGTGTGAAACCCATGTGATGCATATAAGGCAGATGCCATAGTTGTTGAAGTGGCCAGTGGTGGAACAATGTGATGCATGGTCCCCAATGTAACATATATAGCATATATATAAATGTCCCTATTTAATTAGTTCAATTTTGAATCAATCACCCTTTTTTATAAAACAAAGATTGAGCTACTTTGTTTTGTGCTCGATTGCAGTGAAAGATAATGCTGCTGTCTGCTAGGGAAATACCCATTCAGATGTCCTCTGTAATGGGTGCCTCTGAAGCCAGTGGGGCTGGATTAGTAACTAGGTTCACCACTTTTGACACATCAGATTCTATAATCTATTTTTTGTAACTTTCTTCTTGTATTACTTGTAGACCTGCCTCCATTGCTATACATTCTGCTAGGTGAGGGGAGAGCTTTTCTTTGATGTGACGGTGTGCTGCTACCAAAACTACCCCTAAGTGATCTCGAATAACTATTCTGATGTCGATATCCTCATAGTTTTTTTTTTAATTGTTGCATCTACATTGACTTTTACATAATTCGCCTAGAAAATCTTTCAATAATCTATTCACTCTATTCAGTGTCTTCTTCTATGAGATTGGCTCATTCTCGAAGAGGTGGTAATTTTAAGTAACCCATATGCTCTAAGCCAAGGGCCAGAACACTCTAAGTTCTTCAAAGCTTCAAGCCTAGGCCACCTACAGACTTGGGTTTGAAAAGAACTTCTTTTCGAATCCAATGCTTCCACCAGAATCGAATGATCAAGGCCCGCAATTCATCACATATAGAGTTAGAGGTACCTTGAATATGCTCATTGTATGTGTGGGCATAGCCTGAGCGATCGCCTTAATTAAAACTTCCCTACCTCCTGTCGAGAACAATTTGCTTTTCCAAAGTCGTAGTTTTTTACGTAACTTCTCCTTGATGCAGTTGAAAATACACCTTTTATTTTTGCATACAAAAGAAGGGAGCCCCAAGTGTACACTTCATGTTGTGAATTGCTTGGTTAACCCAAGGATAGACAGACCTTGTCTCACTTCATTGGAGCATTTGGACTGAAAGTTATGAAAGACTTCTGTATATTTATAACTTGACCTGACGCATTCTCTTAGGCCCGTTTGGCAATAGACTAAAAATCATGGCTAAAATTACCCATTATCAAAATCTTAAATTTATTTTAAAAAAATTTAAAAAATTATTTTATATCTCATCTCACACAAATTTTGACCTTAAACAATCACTTTATTTCACATCCAATATAATTCTCAATAAATCAATCAACTTTATTTCACATCATACACAATTTTTAATATAACCCACTTACTTTATTTCACATCATACATATTTTTTAAAAATAGTTAAAAATTTCAACCAAATCTTCTTTTTTTTCTTATTACCAAACAGAGCCTTATAATTGAAGCACCTCTTTCACTGTCTTGCTCATATCATCACATACTTGCCCAAAAACGATGTTATTATAGCGAGTGATTAATTTTTTGTCCTTTCCTCGATGTTACGATGCCAGCCTGGTGGGGACACGAATGATATATGTGCTGAATCAAAATTCAAATTCAAATTAATTAAAGCTATTGAAGATTTTCATATTGGTTTTATTTAGATTTGATTTGATTCAGAGCAGATTTGAGAAATTTAAAAACTCACTATATTTGGAGCTGATTTTATTTTATTATAATAAAATTAGTTCTATGTAAGGGGTCGATATTTTGATGAAAAAAAATGTAGAGTTAGTATTTGGTGGGATTCACAAATTAGCCTCGTTATCCACTTTACCAAAAAAAATTTCTCCATCCGTTTCTCTCTCTCTCCCTCTTCGGATCATCTCTGAGTTCCTTTAGCACTTTGCGCAGCCGCCTACCTCTGAATCTTGACTACCTTCGACGCCCGCTACCTCCCCTTTCCCTGCCTTTGCCATGTGCCCACCTTCGTTGCACGCTGCCTCACCAACTAGCATAAGGCGACTCGTTATTTTCTTTACTGCTCGACTTGCTACTTTGTCCGAAGAATGTGCCACTCAAGCACACCAATCCGAGTCGACTGCCTCACCTGCGTTACTATTACTTGAACTTATGATCTACTACTTAAATTTCTTTAGCTAAGATATAATTTTTTTTGAATCAAATTAATCTGATTATTCAATTTCAATATAAAATTATTCTCTTAACTTGGATTATTTATTTGGCTCTAATTACGTGATCCAATATATATTTTAGTGATAATTACTATTAAATTTAAATGTGAGATATTTGTCCTAAATTTTTGAATCTCAGATCTGATTTATTGAATTTTAATTGATGCCCTAATCTAATTCGATAAATTCTTATTTGTCAGACGATTCAATTTATTTTAAATCTTAAAAAAAAATTAATTTGCGAGATTTAAGAATCTTATTTATCATATAATTTATTTAAAAAATATTTTAGACTTAATTAAAATAATTTTATAATTAATTTTGCTGATTATAAATTTAAATATTATTTTTTATTTTTTCGACTCGCATCGCAACTTAATGATATTCCTCCTCCATAAGTTGCCAAATAGCTAAGAAGCCTTCAGCACAAATAAAAAAAAGTTAAGGTGATAGAGGGCATCCTTGTCTTAGGCCTCAGGGCGAAATTTTTGACCGGGTAAAAATTGAGTAAAACGGAGGAACAAGAAGTCATAATAGAATCCATAATTCGTTTAATTTAAAATACGATGAATCCATTTTTACCTCCTCATTTTCTTCTGATTGTATGGATCGTTTCGAAAGCTATAATAATATTGACGGTGATGAGGCACCTCGGAACAATCACCCATTTTATTTGTTAGTATTGTTAATAATTTGATTTCGAACTTGTTGACATCAACTTAATATTAAATTAGAACTTGTCAATTTGGTGATCTTGTACGTATAGTAAATCTAATTTAAAATCTTAATAAAGTCATTTTTTTAAATAAAAAATTTAAATTCTTAAAGAGTTTGAGTTGACTCAATTAAGGCTCGAGTCGGCTTGAAATTGAAATAAGCTGGCTCAAATTTGAACTGAATTGATATAGGTCAAGTTTGAGTCGTGACTGACTCGGGGGGAACTCAGATCGTTTTCTTCTACTTGCACCATACTCGACCTGGCAGACTGGCACCATCTATATTCTCTCCATTTGGAGGTGGCTGAGCGTGGAGAAGAAGAAGAAGAGCAGGTGAAGACCAGCGATGGCGCTCATGTTGACTTGTTGAGGTCAAGAACGAGCTCTTGGCATGCAAAATTTCAAACCCTAGAATGGATCGACCTCGCTCCAAGCGGGGTTACCACTATGATCAAGACTCCGACTCCCAGACCCCTCGAACGAAACCGCGCTACGACGGAAGCGGCCACCGCCGCGCGAATCACTATCGCCGAAGTGGCGATCGACGGCCGCCGCCACCGCCCCCGCCGCCGCACCCACCTCCTTCGGTCGCGTCGTCGTCCTCAAACATCCCCGACGGTCCGCTACCAACTGGCACCGTTACGACCTTCTTCCGCCTCCTCTGCCCTGAGAACAAGACCGGCGGTGTCATCGGCAAGTCCGGGAACATCATTAAGAACGTACGGCAGGAGACTGGTGCGTGGATCAATGTTCAAGACCTCGTGCCTGGGGACGACGAGCGGATCATCGAGACCGCGGATGACCGTCGGCGTGAGCCGGACGGTCGGCCCCCGCGGTACTCGCCGGCGCAGGAAGCGCTTCTGATGATTCACGATAGGGTTGTGGATTTGTATTTTGAAGACGAAGGGGAGGAGGATTACGGCGTCGGCATGTGGAGAGCAGCTGAGAGAGTTAGGGAGAGGGAGAGGGAGAGGGCGCGAGTTACGACGAGGCTTGTGGTGCCGAGGACACACGTCGGTTGCTTGCTGGGAAAGGGAGGAAAGATCATTGAGCATATGAGGAACGAGACCAGGACTCACATTCGGATCTTGCCGAGGGATCAATACACGCCGAGGTGTGTCTCTATGTTGGAAGAGGTTGTTCAGGTAGCTTTACTTCCTTCCCTATCATGGATCAACCTGTTATGATTGCTTCCAGTTGGTATTTTTGCTTTAAATCCTCTCTGAGTGCCTGCATTATAACTACACTATTGTCAATGGAAATAGTTTCTTGGATGATAAACCTACCTTCTGCAAGTTCAATAGCTCCAAACACCCTGTTTTTAACACTTCTAGGCAAGCTCCC
>JAEMOT010000891.1:15188-85000 GCA_019297695.1 Apostasia ramifera
AATACTACGAAAGTTATCTTTGGTCACTGGCCTTGGCATTGTTCATCTAACAACTATCTAATTTGATTCTGTAAACGAAACTTGTTTGGAGGAAGCAGTTATTTGACATCTATGCACGTCATGCATGCATTTTCTTTAATGTATAGTTGTCAAGATTAGATACGTCACATTTGAGATCTTTTGTTTTCATTATGCAAGTTATTTAAAGATTTTCATAGTGTTTTCATAATGAAGGCAAATAAATGTGATATTTAGGGATTGTTTGGTAAGTGCCGAATTTGAGGCAAAATAATATTTTATTAATATGTTAAATTTATTACAAATTTCAATAACTTTATTTCACATCTAACACAAATTTCAACCTTAAAAATCAACTTTATTTCACATCCAACACATATTTCAACTTTAAAATTAACTTTATTTCAAATATTATACGTCTTGCAATATTAAAATAATTTTTTCTCGTCAACTCTATAAAATAATTTATTTTCTTTTTCTTTACCTTTTTTTGGATGGTTACCAACAAGGCCTAAGTGTGTGCAAATCCACTTGAGTTTGTTTTGAATTTGTTGCCAGTTTCTTGTGAATTTTTGAAAATTTCTTTGATTCAAATGTATAAATATTATCTGCTTTGATTTTAGAGAATTACGTAACTTGAGTATTTTTTAAGAGGTAATCCATCTTAATACTACTTTAGCCTAAGCACGCTTAACTATGGGGTTTTTTATTATTGACTTTACGATTTTGCCCCAAAAGGTGCATCTACTATTTGGAATTACGTTATCTATTTATACACCTTAAGATCTCTCCCATTTTCGATGTGTGACAATTCATTCCTATGCTCATCTGCCTACAAGCCTTATCAAGAATCGTTCATCCGAATGATTCCGATTTATTCATATAGATATCATCCCAACGATCACTCCCTACCCTCTTCAGTCCTGAGTGCCACAAGTCCACTAGCTTCGACTCGATTCGTTCTTGAACCACATCATATTATAAGAGATAGTTTTGATACCATATTGTAATATTCTGTGATTCAAATATAGTGGTATTATTCACTTTGACTTTAAAAAACTGTGTGACTTAAGTACTTCTCAGGTGGTCACCCATCTTAATACTACTTCACCCCAAGCACGCTTAATTATGAAGTTTTTCATCATTAGCCTCATTGTTTTGCCCCAAAAGGTGCTTCTACCATTTGAAACTATATTATTTACTTATACAACTCATGATCTTTCCTTTCTTTTTGATATGAGATAATTCATTCCTGTGTCATTCATCATTATTTATCAACTTTGAAGCTTGCTAGGAGCTGCATTTTGCTTCTGTGATCCCTTCTCTTGGGACATCATCTGATGATTATTCTCGCCCTCTTCGGCTATAAGTGTCACAGGCCCACAAGCTTCTGCTTGATTCATCCTCGCATCACATCACCCGATGATCACTTGTCACCTTCTAATATCACATTTTAATATCACGTAATTTAAATGGAAAAAAAATTATTCATTTTGGTTTTAAAGAATTATGTGATTTAAGTACTTCCTTAGAGGCCAGACATCTCTATATTACTTCAGCTTAAGCACATCTAACTGCGAAGTTTTTCATCATTAGCCTCACAGTTTTTCTTTAAAAGATGCATTTACTGTTTGGGATCATGTTATCTACTTATACAGTTCAGGATCTCCCCTCCTTCCAATGTAGACGATTGATTCCTATTCTGTTTTGCTTAGAAGTCTTGTTATAAGCCGCTATTTGTCCGAATGATTTTTATTCACTCGTATGGACATCATCCCAGTGATCACTTCTCGCCCTCTTCGGTCCCTGGTGCCATAGTTTATATCATTAAGTTCCAAATAGTTCATCATTTTCTTTTTTATGTGTTTCCTTATAAGTTTAAAATATTATCAAGTTGATTTGAACTTGACCTGTGGCATAGAAACTTGTCTACACACTTGTCAAAATAAGAGGACTCCTCTTTTCTCTTTATTTTACTACTTTCCCACACAAAAATGTGTTCTACTTTAAGCGTTAAAAAAAAGTTCAGATTCGATTTTGAAATTTAATAAACCGAACCAACCAAAAAAGGCTACAAACCAAAAATCAAACCAACCAAATATAATTCGGTTGATTCGATTATAATTATAATTTTCTCTTTATTTAATTAGCCATCTCCAGAAATTCAAAATTTTTAAAACAATATATATTATAATGTTACAAGACTTTACAACCACAAAGGAACATAACGAAAAAAATGAATGTAATAACTTAAAAAATTTAACAAATATTTCATATAATTTCAACAATATTATTATTTTTCAATTACTGGTTAGATAACCAAACCAATATGTTTTAAATCAAACCAAACCGACTCAAATTTAATCGGTTCGATTTTTTTGTTTGAACCATTTAATGCACACCCCTAATGTTGACCCTCTCTTTGATACATCCAATTCTATCACCACTCATTCAATTGTGACCTCTCAACAGTTATATGTTATTTATATTAATTGTATGGCATTTTTTCATTTTAACTTTTTAACGTTCTTACCCAAATAGTATTGCTGGTCAGATAATGGATTTTTAGAATTTTCTTTTAATCTTATAGGTTCATTTCGAAATGGGAAAAATTAGCCATGGCTAAAACATGGCTAAAACATTTTCCTATTTAATATAAAATATTAATTTTATGCCCTATTCTGTCAAACTTCAATTTAATAATTAATTTTTTTTCACATTTTACACAATTTTCAATACATTCATCAACTTGATTTCACATTCTATACAATGTTCAACATTACTAATTTTGTTTCTCGTCTTACGTGCGTCTTAAGGCCAAAATTTTCATTCCAAATGCTAATTTTTCCTCCTGCCATTCTAGCCCTTATGGGTATCTTCCTTTTACATAGAATTCTTGGTTCATTTCGTCATTTGAATTAGTCTACCTTAATTGACATTCTCTATACTCTAATTACTATGGGCAATAGACTTAGGTACTCAAAGCTTTGAAATGATGGGAATATTGTCCCTGCTAGTCTCACAGTTCATTTCTTTCTTTGAGATCATTACATATGCGGTTCATGTATTCTGCTTATTTTTAGTCAGTTTTAATTACTTTGCTCCTAAGTGCTCCCAAAGGTTCTATCTTTTGGTTAACTCATTGATGAATCTCATTTATTAGAGCATCCTCAACAGTCGTGCATTATGGAATATAACCTTTAATATACTTAATCAGCTTATCTATTCTGAAGTGAAAAAATAAGAACTCAAAGCAAATTTTTGAAGTAGTCCTATTGCAATATGAAACTCCTCCAAATTGCTACCATTTGTCATCACAATATTGGTGAGAAAAATTTGAGTCTGAGTGTGAATTTAATTCTAGTTATGGAATTTATATTCTGGGAAGGATTGGCAAAGTTTCGTTAGAATCCTAACACCTTTGTTATAAAAAAATTAATTTCTTGCAAGCTTATAGTCCTTTTTTTTTCTCCTGAGTCTACATTTTGAGATCCTTTAATTTGCCCCATTTTGTACGAAACTACCCAACAGAAGATTGATGATTCTTTCATCATCTTAGGTGGTCATGTCCGAGTCATTTTGTAAGCTAAACCAGATCACATTAGTCGCAATTCCTAATCATTGCTAAGCCTTTGTCCTGAAAACCTCCTTTTTCTCACATGTGCAGTTTATATATGTATGTATGTATATATGCATGCATGTATCTTAAGCCAACCTCCGGTGATATGATCAGTTCACTGGTGCAGTCTCAACATTTATTTGCCAATTCAAGATTTTAGTATATTTTCTATCCATTTCATATTATTGCTGGCCAATTGTCTAGAGTATAATTATTTCGTTCATGAGAGTTGTTATTAGAATCAGTTTTGAGAGAGCCCATTTAATCGTGCTTTCTTATATCTGATTTAATCAAATTTTCTTACCTACTTTTTTAATAGATGTTTGATAAGGATCGAATGTTCAATGATATATGTTATGGCATGCACTCTTAGGCCCTGTTTGATAATGGGCTAAAAATCATGGCTAAAATTAGCCACGACCAAAATCTTAAATTTATTTTAAAAAAATTTTAAAAATTATTTTATATCTCATCAAACACAAATTTTAACATTAAACAATCACTTTATTTCACATCTAACACAATTATCAATAAATCAATCAATTTTATTTCATATCCTACACAATTTTTAATATAACCAACTCACTTTATTTCATATCATACACATTTTTCAAAAATGGCTAAAAGCATAAATAGTGCAGTTACAAAATTGTGATAGAAGTAATGTTGTTACAAAAATAGAGTAGAAATAGTGCAGTTTCAAGCTTTCAGCAAAAGCAAGTCAATAAACATGTCAAGCAATCTCAGACAGACAAATAAAATGAGTAAGGAAGGGTAGAATCATAGAATTACAGAAATATTTAGAGTTATAAAAGTAGGATTGCAAGAGTAGCTATTTCCAATGTCATGTAGCATCACTGATCCATCCCTATTGGAATGTTAATAATTAAATTCTTTTCAACAAGTGTATCAAACTGAAAAAATTAAAAAGTGAAGCATTAGAAACTAAATAATAACAAAGAATAGAAAACTGAAAGTATACACATGATTATAGTTCATATAGTAGGGTTAGTAACAGTCGAATTGACAACTCGAATCTAGCTACCATTACAGACTAGAGCATTTAAAGTTTTAAGAGGTAAAGAGGTTCTGTAATCTCCTAAGACACGACAACTAGAACCGAACGCTGATTCAGATGTAACACTAATACCTGGAATTGTGAAAATGTCCTTGGCCATCTTGATTAAAATATGTTGACCTACAAAGTAGAAATACACAAATAAATGTCGTTAAAATGAAAATGCTATAGTGGATGAGCTGGCATATGCGAAATGATAATATGAGAAATGAGTATATCCGCGAGAAGGTTGAAGTAACTTTAATTGAAAATAAACTGAGAGAGTTAGTTTAGATGATTTGGACAATAAATTGTAGTCCGATAGAAGTTCCATTAAGAAAAATTGGATTATTGAATGTTCCCCATGTAAAAAGAGGAAGAGAAAAGTCAAAAAAGACATAGCAAGAAAGTATAAGGAATGATTTTACATATTTAGAGCTAAATGAAGATTTACTGTTTGATAGAGTATAATGGAAATAAAGAATTCATGTAATTAATTAGCTAATGAGATAAAGACTTGATTTATTGTTATTGTTGTTGTTGTATATTTGCCTTTTAAATATCATTTGTTTCACATGTGCTAATGACATGCTTTGCAATGTATATAGAGTTGTCCTCAAGATTCTAAAATCATTTCACGGTATAATTGATATATGCCATTTAATTATGAAATTTCCTTAGAAGGCTATAAACTTGTTAGTCAAGATATTAAGGCTATTCATTATTAAATCCGTTGTCTAAGTTATGCCATTTCAACGAAGTTTAGAATTTTATTTATCGTAACAGTTTTCTTAATTGGATGATGTTTTTTGTCTTTTTGTTTGACAAGGGTAGGCCTGGGTCCGGTCCGGTCCAGTTCTACCGTTCGGTCCGGTCTTAACCGGTTCCGGATCGTTAGGTTAGCTTGGATTCGGTTCGAGTCCGGTCCGGATCCATATATTTGGGTCGGGTCGGGTCAATCGGGTAAATTAATTTTAAAATATATATTTTTTATGTATTTTATAAAAGAATATTATATATTTGGTAATATTTTTGACAAATTAACATAAAAAAATTCTAAGAAATATTATTAATATTAACGAAAATATTTACAAAAAATAATTACAGTTCGTACAAATATCTCACATTACAAAAAAATTATTCATCGTAATTACAAAGAATTCTTTTCGAGTACTCCTCCTCTTCTTCTGAACTGTTATCCTTAAATTCGTCTACGAAATTATATTGTTGACTTCGTGACTCAGTAGCAAACCAATCCTGTAGACAGGTAAGCATGCAAAGGGTTGCAGGAGACAATCTACTTCTGTAATCTTCTACTATTCTTCCTGTGGTGGAAAAAGGTTGATTCAGAAACTACAGTTGAAGCTTGGGCTGCTAGAACATCTCGTGCCAAAGCAGATAGAATGGGATATTGCTTTGATGAGCTTTCCCACCACTCCAATAAGCTTATATCATCATCAAATTCTCCCCGAGATGTAAATAAAACTACAACTCGTTCAAATTGGTAGGTGCTTGACTCTGTGTTGTGGATTGCTCTCTAACAGTTGCTTTTCCTTTGTCTATAGCAACAGATCTTTTTGTCGATGCCAACCTAAGAACATTGAAAATGCCAGACTTTTTCTGTGTTCCTGTTTGTATCTCCACATGTTGCACGTTTCTGCTCGTAACTTGCTCACTGTAATAAAGAGAAAATAACTCTTAGAGAGTTGTAAAAACTGCTGCTTTTTCGGCATTAGTATTACTCCCCAAGAAATCAGAATATTCCTCGTAAAAAATTTCAATAGCTTCGGTTCCCTGACGAGGATCAAGCATAGCAGTTATTGAATATAAAAGTGAAATTTTTTTCCAGTATTTTCAAAATTTTAATTCCATGTCAGCAATAAAAGTTTTCAAAATCAGATCTAATCTAAGCTTTAAATTTTTTTGAAATATTTGAAAAATATAAGGTAAAAAAATAGGCGAAGTCGGATAATAATAACCTGAAAAGCTTTCAGTAGACTCCTTAAAAATAGACAATAATTCGAAAACTTTTTTTAAAAAAATTCAATCATAAGAATATAATTGAAGGTCATAATTAAGTGTATATGAACTATAAAAAACAGTTAAGCAAATCTTCGTACGGTAAAAGTGATTCGAATAAACGATGAAGTGAATTCCATCTAGTTTATACAGGTATTGAAAATTTTACACAATTTTTTCGGCACTTACGCAAACACGTTTCTATTCACGCCTAACGTTTGAATTTAAATGAATCCATTTTGCAACATGTTTAAATTTATCGATAATTAAATATTCGGAATTAAAAGCACTAGAAACACATAAATTAATGATATGACATACACATCTAACTTGAAAAAGATAACCATAAAGCGGAGGCCTTAAAAATTGCTGTAAAAAATTAACTGCAGAATTATTATTTGAGGTATTTTCCAAAGTAATAGAAAAAGTTTTATTTTCTATATCATAAATTTTACAAATATTATGATTCTATGAATGTAAGAAAAAAATGGTTGAACCCGTATGGGCCTCATCTAATATATCGAAAGATAATATCCGTTTCTGCATTCTCCGCTGTCCGTCGATCCAATGACAAGTAACAACTAAGTAACTCGCGCCAATAATACTAGTCTAAATATCGGATGTTAAACTAACCCTATAACTAATATTACTGAGGTATTGAATAAAAGATTTCTTATATTCTTCGTACATTAACATACAATCTTTTTTAAGTGTATGCTTAGAAATACAGGTATATTGAGGTTGTAAATATTGAATAATATATTCTAAAAATCCCTTCTTTTCACATATTGTAAATGGTTGTTCGGTTCATACTACAAATCGAAGTAAACCTCGACGTGCTTTATCATTTCTAAAAGCCCACGGCATAGATCCACTATGTGGATTGAGTTGTGTTTGAGTTGACTCTATAGTAGTAGGTTGGCAAATTTTTTCATCAAACTTATGAAATCTAATTGGGTGCTTCTTAAATATACCAGTCCCACCACCGGTACCAACCTGTTTGTATGAATATTGATTTTTACAAATTTTACAAATAGCGACATATTCAGGTTTCTCTGAATTGCTATTCGGTTTAATTTGTAAATCAAGAAATTCCCATACCTTACTTCGTTTCGTCCGAGACTTGTTAGAGATACTTGAAAATTGAGTCGACGGGCCAGTCCCGGTGCCAACATTTCCACTTGCCTCAGCATCATGTTCCGCAGATAGATCGAGATTAGGTTCTGAAGTTTCGTCAAAGTTCTCACCGAGTGCAGGAAGACGATCGAATTCTGGAAAGTATTCTGGATCAACATTCCCTTGGCGACTTAAGGAAGAAATACCAGAGAATTGACATTGTGAAGCCATTAAAACGTGTTTGCAAATTTTTTGACAGAGCAAAAGAACAGACAAAATTGATGAAAATTGTAGGAATTATCATCACAAAAAATTTACTATTTATAAAAAGTTCAATACATGTTAAAAAGTCTAAAATGACCTTAAAACAGTCATTTTAGAATTTAAAACGATCATTTGACCTTTTGCAAATTGCAACGGTCAAATGACCGTTCAATTTAAATTTTTTTTTTTTAAAAAATATATCTGTAGCTAACAGCATTAACGCTGCCAGCTGCAGTTCTCCCCAATTATTATTATTTTTTTTTAAAAAAATGGAACTGTTCAATGGAACCGGTTCGGTTCCGAACCTGATAATCGGTTCTGCACCCGCAGAACCCGTCCGGACCGGTTCTGCGGCCCGGAACCGGTTAGAACCGGTCCGGTTTAACCGGTTTTGGACCGAACCGGTTCTTATTGGACCGGTTTCGGACCGGTTCCGAGTCGAACCGGTCCAGTAAGCAGCCCTAGACAAGGGACAAAAAGTAGGAGTTGTAATTGATGTTCTTGAAGGTATACTGATTCCTTAGTATGTTTTTCCAGGAAGAGCTTAACCAAAATTTTTGTTTTCTGTATCTTGCGTTTATCCAAAAGAAACCACTTGGCCCTTGCCGGAAACTTGCAACGTATCTGAGCTCCTGTCCAATAATTCGTAGAGTTTAAGTTGGTTGTTCTTAAAAATTCATGTTTCCTTTTTTACTCAAAACTGTCTCCTTCAGCCATGAAGCCTCAATGGAGATCTGACCAGCTCTTAGGTAATCACATAGGTCAAGTATCACCTCTCTATGCTGAATAATATTGTTTGTTTAGAATAAATCATGGTTAAGTTTACTACAGGTTGTTGGAGAGGGTAATTGCGTAAAGAAAGCTATGGAAATCATTTCATGTCGTCTTAAGGAAAGCTTGCATCGTGATCGTACTCCTTATTGTGGGAGAGGTCCCTCGCCAGAGCGTTGTTTTTTTCCAGATGATGATTTCATTAGTGACATTCAATATCAGTCAGGATTGGAAGGAGCTGAGTTAGGTCCAAGATCATCTCTTGGTCCAGCAAAAAATCGACATTATGCTTATGGGTCAGAACATTCTAGCCATATACTTGACTCTGATGCCGATCTAATGACGGACTCTTTACAGTCATTTTCCTATGAGGTTCTTGTGTTTCGTATTCTTTGTCCTAATGATAAAGCTGAGGCTATTTTCAGCTTTTCTAATGTAGTCATGGATATGCTTCAAACTGATATTGGTGTGGATGTGAGTGTTGCTGATCCTGTGGAAGGCTCAAGTGAAAGGATTATCATCATCACTTCTGATGAGGTATTACTGGTTCCATCTCATCTTTATCTAAACCTTTTTCTGTTTGACATATATGTTCTACGCATTCTAAGTGCTTTCCTGTCCTATTTTATTTACCAACTGCATGGGACAGCGTGTTGCCTCAAAATGTACATTGACGCATGAAGTTATATTTTTTATGTTTGTTTTTAATATGAAAATTTGATCTGAATAAAATGTCAAGTAAAATGATATCAAACTAATTAATATCTACTGAATTGGAGCTGCCACTTTACTTGAATCTTCATTTGTTGGGTAAGAAAAAAATATGAATCTTAAAAGAGCAAATAAACTTGCAATACTCAAATCTGCTAAACAAATTATGTACAAGATGTTAGTGAGACCTATTTGAAATTTTTATCAGTTCGAGTTAAGATACTTCTGAGACTGAAATGATCATGCAGATGCTAGTAAATAACCAGTCTTTTATGTTTGATCATCTTAATTGATTACCCAAGCTTTTGTTCAAAAGCCTTTTTACATTATTTGGTTGATTCTGACACAAACAACCAGATTTTCTGCAAAAGAAACCAGGTAGTAGATCTTTTTATCCATTTTATTGTGATGCTACTATATAAGGGTGCTTTTCTTTATGTTACATTTTTATCTTAGTGTTTTAGGAAACGAAAAATGTGAATCTGTTTTTCAATGATACTGGATCCTTGAAAATGTTCAAAGTATCAAGCAATAGTAGGATGGAGCCTAAAGCTTGGCCACTTTCTGTGGATCTCTTTAAAGCATGGAAATAGACCAGTGATACATACAAGTTCAGAATAATACAGGACATGACTGCACTAGTAAATGTGATTGTATCCGTAAACAGTGGACTATGAATGAAAGATAGTTATATGTATGATATATTTGCAAGATCTAGTTTAGTTAAGCAACTAGTAATAAAGATGCTACAAAAAAGCAATAAATAGGGAGAATATAGTGATACTTTGAAATATATCAAAGGTTTCAGGTGGGATCTCATCTTCTACTCTGATATGGTGTATTAGCTCATTTTTCTGTATGAAATGATTAAATCCTTTGATAAGTTTTAAAGCTGAATTATTTATTTGGTTTTTTCTAAGGGTCCGGATGATGAGCTGTTTCCTGCTCAAGAAGCTTTGTTGCATGTCCAGACGCATATTTCAGATCTTGGTCCTGATAAAGATAACATCATAACAACACGCCTTCTTGTTTCAGCTAGTGAACTATCTTGTTTGGAAGATAAAGATGGATCATTATCGGATATCCAAAGATTAACGTGTGCCAATGTACAAATCTTACCGAAGGAAGATCTTCCTCTTTGTGCTTTTGAAACAGATGAGCTCATTCAGGTCAGTACTCTCTTCCAGTGTAGGTGAAGCATGCGTAACATTGTATGCTAATTTAATTTTTGACTCCTTGTCTGTTGCACTGCTCGTAATATTCAAACAAATGCTTTCAGATTGTAGGAGAGATACGGGCAGCTCGGAAAGCTCTTCTCCATGTTACTGAAAAAATACGTAGTTACCTGTATCGGGACATTTCTTCTCCAAAAGAAACATTGCCACCTTCCATTCCAGTTCCACGTCATTCTAGTAAGGTTGCTGGACCTGAATCTACCTCTTTTGGAAGCTTGTCTCGTGAAGGCTATCGAGGAAGTGAGCCTCCCATTGCATCTTATCAAAACGTTTGTCCTTCTGCAAATTGGTTGTCAAAGGTAATGTCACCTCCTACTTTTATTCTGATCACTTGCTAGGTATTATGATTTACTTCCCAAAAATGTGTTTCTACAGAAGTTGCTAAAACATATGGCTCCTTTGTTTAGAAAAGTGTGCACTAGTAAGCCCCGCATTATTTTTTTTTACGCTCACAGTTTGGCTAGCATACATTTGGGAACCTTTTCTCCAATACAGCAAAGCTCTATTTTCCATATATTTGAAATACATTGGATTAAATTCCAAAAGTAGTTTGTTAATGGAGGGTGTTCCTGTTGTTGGCTATACCTTTTTTTTTTTTAATAATGCATCTTGTAGACAAATAGGCTTTGAAAATCTAGACTGAATAATAACGAGAATATCAATTTGATACTATTGACAACTTTGTCTCCATTTCTATGCCAATATCTTGTCTTCAAGCAATTTTGTCACCAGCTGAAATATTCTATGTGCAAAATGGCAATTGGTCATGTCTATTTATATGCTTTTTTTCTTTATCATGGTTCCCTCGCTGTATATTCCCACAAATTTTAATTTCGGGTCCTTTTTTCTTATTTATTGTCCACCTAACTAGGGGCTCTTCGACAAGGTCTCTTTGAGATCAGAGAACTCAATCCTTGTATTCTATACTCTTTCCACTCAATGCATCATTTCCAAATTTGATGCCAGTTGGTGCCCTGGTTTTTCGTTTTTACGGTTTCCATGTAAAATTTCAGTGTCTTTCTCTGTTTTTATCTTCAGGTCAATTTGTTGGTGATTTATTGATGCCCTCACATAGGATTGAAACTTTACTATGTAACGCCTTTGTCTCTTCCTCCATGGAGAACACTCCAAATATTGACCCTTCCACTCCAAACTCTTGTATTCGTGAAGTTTACCAAGCTAACGATGCGCCCAACGTCAACTAGCAGTTGCAAAGCTAAAACACAAACCGTAAAAGTATTGTCACAAGCCTTGAATGCGTTCCTTACAAATCTCCCTACTCTTCTTTGGCAACAAAGGCAAAACGTGCCATGAGATGAATCATGGCCCTAGCCCCATCGTAAGCTTCTACAAATCTTGAAGCTAGCCTTGAAGAAGCTAGCACTTTCGCCGCAGGGAGGCTACCTTAAACTTTCGCCGCAGGGAGGCTACAAATCATGAAGGCTTTGGCTTTGTGCGATTATAAGATCCCAAGGTTAATGACTATGATAACCTCACAGACCTTGCGCAACACATGAAGTGTTTTGAACATGCTCTCCCAATCTCCAACGCCTATAAATGCATCTGTTTCGCAGCAACATTGATGAGCCTCGCCCTCGATTCGCTGAGTGAGATTCCCGTTCATTCCATCCATAGCTTTAAGCAATTCGCCAAACAGTTCAGAATGAGATTCATGGCCTCAATAATGATTGCTTGAGGAGTCCATAAGCTTTGAAAAATAAGGCATCCCTCCGACGAACTCTGTTTTTGCACCTAATATCATGAAGGCCTTGGCTTTGTGCGACTATAAAACTACAAGGTTAATGATTATGATGACCTCACAGACCTTGCACAACACGTGAACTGTTTTGAATATGCTTTCACAACCTTCGATGCTTATAAATGCAATTGTTTCACAGCACACTAATAGGCCTCGCCCTCGATCTGCTTGGTGAGATTCCCGTTCGCTCCATCCATAGCTTTAAGCAATTCGCCAAAGAGTTCAGAACAAGATTCATAACCTCAATAATGATTGCTTGAGCAATCCATAAGCTTTGGAAAATAAGGCATTCCGCTAACGAGTCGCTTTGTGATTACACCGACCTCTTCTCAAAGATGAACTTGGAAACAAAGGATATGTAGGATGACAGATTGACTATAATCTTCATCCACAACATATTGCTAGGTGAGCTCTACGATTGCTTCTTGGACATCCTCCCTAAACCTTTGATGGAAGCCATAGCCATAGCCAAAAAGTGCATTCACTTGGAGGATGCCAACACATTAAAGGCCTCTAACAAGACTGAGACCTCTAAGAAGGTTGAAATGCCAAGGCTGAGCACCCCATATAGTCCAAGAAGAGCTTCCCGGACAAGCGATTCTTCTACATCCCCAGGCAAGCACAAGTTTGTCAGTGACCCCATCCATATTTCAACCCATGTGTATATCTTTGAAGAGATCTTCTCAACCTTCAAGAATAAAGGCTACATCTAGTGTCATGGCCGCTCCTACTTAGATCCTTTGTAGTGGTCCTAGTAGCATACTGTTAAAGAACTTGGGACTGGGATAAGCAAGGTGTGATAGGTGGATGGGTGAATCTGATTAAAAATAGCTAGTTATAGAAATTCCTAAATAGTATTATGTATCTTTGTATTTAATTTAACATATTCAATCAATGCATGTATAGTATTTTTTATCATACTAGGTTTTATAATATGCTGTATCAAAGTTAGATGTGAAACCTTAAATCTTAATTTAGATGTATTCTAAAATTTCAGCATGTAACAATAACTCATATATACACAAAAGATGCTTATAATTAAATACGTTCATATCATCCTTATCTATCCTTCTTAGTCTTACATTATAAACTTTTCATATTTTCAGACTTACTGGACATGGTTCAAGCTTCTAAAGTATAACAAGTTTTGTTTTACACATCAAAACATCCAAACAAATATTTTGTATATGAACAAATTAGCTTGCCCACTTTCTCTCTAACTTCCTCATGTCCCTATGATGGTACAATACCTCTTACAATAAGAGTCTATTAGAATAGACTTAGTAAGTAAAACAATAACAAGTTTACAGTAAATCATATGCACAGTAGCAATAAATATAACAATAAGGCATAACATGTGCGGTTAAGAGTCATGTAGGTACAGGTAAGAATACATCAATATAAGCACATATGAAAAGCAAGTATAGATTTGATATATGTTATTCATTCCATCTTTTTATTAGTGCCCATATGATTTCTTAATCCTTTGCCTTTTGATAGGATTATCTCAATATGTTGTCTCACATTTAAATTATTGGTCGTAGGCGCACTCAAGAGGGGGGATTTAGTAATTCGATAAATAGATTAATTTAAGAAACAACTGAGCGATTTAAAATCCAATTGATAAAATCAATGTGCAAGAGATTAAGGAAGACAAGATAGAGACAATGATCTTTAGATGGTTCGGTACTAACACCTACTCAACTCCAGGCTCCTTAGTCTTAGGCTTATACTACTCAATCAATCCCTCCTTTGTACACTGCAGACAACCTTTACAATCCCTCCTTTCCTTTGACTGTATAAGCGGAGATGTCTCTATGATCTCTTATTGTATTGGGCAAGATCAACCCTATCACTCTGATCTCTCATCGTAGAGGGCGAGATCTTCCCATCTCACAACAATCTGATAAGGTTAGGATTAAATGCCTCCTAAGATCCAATCTAAGTAAAAAGAAAAGAAAATACAACAATAACTTTCTTACCAAAAAAAGTAGTTCAATGAGGAGTTTAGGAACAAGTAAATCAGAGGATAACTTCTTCTCTTTCTTCACACACATGGGTAAATTGTCAGTTTTAAAATTTTAGTGCTTTGATTTTCTCCATGGTCATTGCAAGTTATTTTAAAAAGGTGGTTGGCTACTATGTTGGTTAAACCCTTTCTATCTTTAATTTTGTAATCAAATTCTCCAACGTAGTAACCTAGGTTTCGTGTTTTTCTTTGGTAATAAATATTTTAAGGTAGAGTGATTCGTATATCAAATGATATGTGATCTTAGTAGATCATATCTAAATTTTTCAAATTCAAACACTACAATTAAGAATTCTTTTTTTAGTTTTAATATAGATTAGTTGGACATCGTTTAATGAATAACATGAGGTTTGTTTTGGATTCTTTGCACTCTTAGGCCCTGTTTGGCAATGGGCTAAAAATCATGGCTAAAATTACCCATGGCCAAAATCTTAAATTTATTTTAAAAAAACTTAAAAAATTATTTTATATCTCATCTCACACAAATTCCAACATTAAACAATCATTTTATTTCACATCCAACACAATTCTCAATAAATCAATCAACTTTATTTCACATCATACACATTTTTCAAAAATGACTAAAAATTCCAACAACATCTTCTTTTTTTTCCTATTACCAAACAAAGCCTTAATACATAATTTGAAGCATCACACATTAATTCAAATGGTTCTCCCCGCATAGATGGTGTAAAATAGTTGAAATAACTGATTTCTTCAAGGATTCAAGGGCATTTAAGTATTTAGTAGAAACATTAAAGGGCATATCTTTACCTAACAGATAATGGTTTTGTCATCTTGCTAAAATCCTTGATGATCCTCCTATATCGAAACCAACGTGACTGAAGAATGATTTTACGCTTTTACGTGAGGTGGGTGGAGGCAAATTTGTAATCAAGTTCACTTTTGCTTTATCGACTTCTATATAGTTGCTATAAACCATGTGCCAAAGAACTATTCCTTTTTTCACCATGAAGTGGCACTTTTCCCAATTTGAAGTGAATTTCTTTTCAATACATCTTTGCAAAATGTTAGTTAGGTTTTCTAAACAATGATTGGAGAAACCAAAAACTCAAAAAGTCATCTTTGAGGCTTTTATGCGATGTTTTACTAAGTTTGAAAATATAGTTAGCATGCATTGTTGAAATGTGGCTGGTGCATTACATAGACTAAAGAGCATTTTTTTAAAAGCAAATATACCAAAAGGACCTGTAAATGTTATTTTTTCTTAATCTTTTAAAGCAACAAGTACTTGGGTATACCTGAATAGCTATTTAGAAAATAGTAAAAATTATGACCAGTTGATCTTTCGTGCATTTGATCTATAAAGGGTAAAGAGAAGTCTTGCTTAGTGCATTAGCCCTCTAACTCAATTGCACTCTAGTAGAGACTAATTTATTTTTATCATTTTTAATTATTGTTATGCCTATTTTTTGAGGAACCACTTAAGCTAGACTGACCCATTTGTTATCTAAGATAGGATAAATAATATCGTAATCCAACCACTTAATATCTTTTTTAACTACTTCTTGAAGCGTATAATTTTATTTTCTTTGTGGACCTCTATGTGTTGTGACATTTTCTTCCAAATAGTTCCTATGTTGAACAATCATTGGACTAATTCCTTAATGTCTTCCTAACTCCATCTAATTGCTTGCTTATGATTTTTAAGTGTTGTAAGCAATTTCTTTTTGTGTTTTTTGTCTAAGTCAGATACTATAATTATGGGATGAGCTTGGTTTGAAATTGGGAAGGCATATTTAAGGCTGTAATTCTAAAAGCTTAGGTTTATTGGCAGTATCTTTTATGATGTTTTTAAATTCTTTCTTTGTTAAATTTTGAGATTTTTCAAAGTCTACGCAATTGAACGTTTCAACTTTCCTATCATGGTTGGGTTGTTTATATAAATAAAAATGGTTTAATACTAGTAATAAATTTTTAAATGGCAATATCATTTTCCTATTTCTATAATTAATAAGAGCATTAAAGTTAGTTAAAAAATCTACCTTAAAAGATTGGGATTTGTTGTGATAAAATGAAACTAAGGCAATGTATAGAATTGTGCAAGCTACAGAGGAATCAAATCAATGGCCATACTTTAAACCTTTAGGAGACAATAATCGATTATAGATTACGTCATAATATTAATGTATCATAGAAATGATTTGATTTTATGCAGGTAGATCTACTTTAAAAGGTATTCAATTGTTAACAGGTTTAATGAAGAAGTTTAGAGGGAGAAAGGAAGCTTTACATATAGTTTTTATCGATTTAGGAAAGATTTATATCAATTTCAAATGGAAGTACTTTGGAGATTTTTGAAAAAGAAAGCTATTTGCATTGCTTATGTTCAAGTTAATAAAAACATGTATTAAGAGGTTACTTGTATTCGAACAAAAAGGTATTTGACTAGAAATTTTCTTGTTAGAGTTGGGATTAAATCGAGGTTTAGCTATAAGTCTATATCGCTTTGCATTGGTTATGGAAGTTCTGATTGGACATATTTAAGATGAGGTATCTTAGTGTAGCCTTTTGCAAATGTATTTCTCTTATTGATAAAATTAAAGTGAGACTAGAACAAAATTTGAGTTATGGAGGAATATTTTGGTGTTTAAAGATAAAGTGCAAAATTAAATAAGATAGAAGCACTATTAGGGAGGTGAGAATTGATGATCAAATCATTAAAAAGAGTGGGTGGCTTAGATTCCTTGGTTGAATCATACAAATTGACGGTGAAATAAATGGTGATGTTATTAGAATTTAAATATAATGGATTAAGTGGAGGAATGTATTTGGTTTGTTGTGCGCTAGAAAAATCTCACTTTTGCTTTAACGTAAATTTTATAAGATAATAGTAGGATCAACAATATTGGTGATGAATGTTGGTCTACGAAGCAAACATTCATAAATAAAATATGTATTGCAGAGATGAGGATGCTAAGGTGAATGAGTGAGTAGATATGAAAGAAAAATATGAGAAATAAGTACATCTTTGAGAAGATTCAAATCATTTTAATTGAGAATAAGTTCAGAAAAAGTTATCTTAGATGATTTGGACAAAAATTAGATGCTGGTTGTATTTCAAGTAAGGAGAGAGAGGTTATTGGATTTTGCTTATGTAAAAAAAAGAGAAAAATTAAAAAAAATATGGCAAAAAATTATAAGGAATAACTAGAACTATTTTATAAATAGCCTGCGTGGCGGCTGAAGGAGTGTTGTTGCCACTTGATTCAATAAATTCAAACATCAAAGTATCAGGGAACTCAGTGCAGTTGTTGTCATTTTGGGAGGCATGTGGAACAGAGATTCAACGAGTGGGTGGTCTATTAAGATGTATTTAACCGGGTGAGCATTGGAAGAAGTATGAGCAATTAATGAATTAAATGCAAATAAGTTCTAGCAAACATTTAACATGGGATTTTGGGGCAATGTAATATCCTTGAAGCATTAGTTTGGAATTGATGGGTATGATGTTTAGGCATCTAAAATCTTTCTATTAGCAACTCATTACAGGTGGGCAACATGGTGGCTGTGTTGTTCTAATAGGTCAAATATGTTTTCTGACGTTCGAATAGCACATCGCAATGAAGTGGATGATAGACAAGAATCAACTACTGAATATAGTGCTGAGTATGATAAAACCTTGACAGGAAGTGATGTAGAACATGTAGGGTAAAAGGAAGAAAAGAAGCAGAGTAGAAAAATAAGAGGAAGAAAGAAGATGAAGAGTCTTAAGGAAGAAAGCGAGAGGAAAGAGATGAGTAGAAGAAAGAGAATAAAAATTTAGGAGGGGAATTTATTTAATTCATCATAATCTGGAACATATATAGCAAGGAGAAAGGAAGAAGAGGAAAGAGTGGAGTGGAAAAAGAAAAGGAAGAAGAGTTCTAGAAAGAATGAGTGGAAAGTCAAAAGTAGAAGAATGAAAAAATAAATAATCAAGAGGGTAATTGTTTATTCAATTCGTCATAATTTAGGACTTATATAGCAATGAGGTAATGTATAGATCATAAATAAAACTTTCTTTGCTATAAAAGAAAGACAAAATAAAATACATTGAAGATCCAATTAAGACTTATTGAATCCTCCATATTAATTAGAATCTTTTAAATCCAAAGAAAAGACAACTTCAAACCCCTTAATTATAAAATAATCAAGCACCTCTTGCCTTGGATAGATATGCGCACATCAAAATTTTAATATTTATTATTTTTTCATTATTAATGACAAATATGGTTCAGAGCTTGTTTTTTTCTCCTAAATTGAGTGGTAATTCCTTTCTTATAATTAAATACCGAAATAATATACTTGTTGATCTCACATTTTAACTAAGCACTAGGTAATTTTTCCTTTTGGTGCTATTGGTGGCACCACTTATAATATTGTTAACATTATTCTGAATAAGATGAAAAATTTTGGTCTAATTGATATATGCTATTTCAGAAATTAAATCTGCAGTTTTAGATATAGTGATACACAAATAAATTTAGCATCATGTGTAGAGGCCAAAAAGCCTAATTAGTAAATTAATCACTACATACAATTTTCATAATTTAGTTTGTAATATTAGAAATTATTCACACCAGCAAAATACATCAATGATGTTTTAAATAAAATCAAATCATGATTAATTAAAAGATTATCAACTCGGACTAGAGAGAAATTTAGTTTTCAATAAATAAGAATTGTGGCATTAGGGTATGGATTATTTGCACTCAAAACTTTTGTTAGCACATTTATGGCAAATTTAAGTAAAACCTAAACAAACAATGATGTCCGATCGAAATCAAGTATTCAAAATTGATTGAATTAGGGGAGATCCATACCTTGAATAGAATAAATCATACATAGACCAATCTTCATAAACCGAGATAGTGAGTTGACTTAGCTGAGTTAGTCGAAACAGATGCATGCAAGTTCTCCATGCTGGAATATATAAGCCTCAGGTACCTCAAATCGGTGGCTTGGGTCGATCTTGTTTTCAAGCGTCAAGTGGTAGTGTATGCATCCAGGGTGCAGTTAGAATGGCATTGCACGTGGTAGCCTTTGATCACTACTACTATTAACATTTTGGCATTGGACTTGCATGATGATGGGCAAGAGGCTGAGGACTAGGCAAGCATGCAAATTGGAGTGTAGATGCTCGTCTTGTGGGCAGGGCATGTGTTAGAATTGTACTCTCATTGAGGCATGCACATGTAGTGGCATGGGGTGTAGGACTAGGTGAGACGATGGGATGGGTTCTTTGGTGCTAATATTGAGCAAGTTGGTGTTAGCGCCAAAGCTGAGAGGTGTCGTGAGCTCACTGGATTGTAAATGAAGAGGGTGAAGGGTAGAAAGGGGCTGTGGTTGACGTTGATGGCATGGAGTGGAGGAAGTGAAAGTGATTGAGACCTGAGAGAGGACTTGGGTGGCGTTGGGTTTAGGGATTCACAACTTGTATAATGCCTTTTCTATCTTAGATATCAATGCAAGATTCTAATTTTCTAAGGAAAGAGCTATTTTTTTCATTTAATAAAAATCAGTATAGTAATTGAGATGTGTTTGTGTCGAAATAAGGATAATTGAAAGCAAAATACATCATACCAAATACGTTAACCTAGATAAGGAAACAAAATTATCACAAATAAATTCACTTCAAAATATGGAGATTTTACATCCATAAGAATAACAAAAAATAAAGCAAGGTTGCGTTGATATTTTTTTGGGAGGAAAAAAACACTTTTTTATATAGTTAAAAGTTAAAACTGCATTTGGTAAAAGAACTGTGAAACGTTTTAGCTTTTGAAATGCTACAAAATTGCTGTAGCAGAAAGCTAAAAATATTTTTTTTGAGATAACTGCTATTTAAAAACTTCTTTAAATAATTTAAGGCAAATTTATCTTCACATATTTCATACGATGTTTTGTAATATCTCAAATAATTGTAATAATAATTAATAATTATATAATAAAAATAGTTATAATTATTATAACATTTCAGTAATATATAATAAAAATAATTATAATATAATTATTGTATGCTGTTACTAAATTTTGTACATTTAATTCAAAAAATCTACAATATACATATAATAATAATTATTATTATTATATATATATATATATATATATATTATCAAATTGTTCATATATGAAATAATATATATGTATGTATCTAATAAAATAATTTGATAAAATACGTCATGTATATGTCTAATTTGATCAAAAGCATTAATTGACTATACATTATAGCAGTTTATCAAACAGAAAAAAAGCATCTTTATACAACAACAATGTTTATATAGCTATACAGAACAATGCTTTCTTATGCAGTTCAACAATGCCAAAATTTGCCAAATAGAGCTAAGCCTCCAGTCATCTACCTTCTAGTCAATATCCTCTTTTTAAATTAGTCCCTGATCTTTCAAACCTGATCCCATGTAAGTTGTCAGTGGTGGACCAAGTTAAAAAGGAATCAAGGACCTACTATAATGTTGTCTCCACAATCGAGCACATTTGTAGAGTTTGCTATTTGTAGATACCATAGTTTTACTTGTGATTGTCATTCTGTAATATATGACAAGTAACTGAGGGTTGAAGAGCCCATTTGAAGGAAAAGGCACTGAAATTTAGTAGTTTATTTTTAAAACTTTAGGAGAGGGTGATCGAACATAGGTTATGCCATAATACTAAGGTATCAGAGAATCAATTTGGTTTTATGCCAGTTAGATTACTATAGAAGCTATTCATTTATTGAAAAGTTTAATAGAAAAATTTAAGGAGAGAAAGGAAAACTTAGTTTTTATTGATTTGGAAAAAGCTTATGATAAAGTCTCAAGAGAAGTACTTTGGAGAATTTTAGAAAAAAAAAGAAATTTGCACTGCTTATATTCAAGTTATTAAAGACATGTATAAAGAAGTTGTTACCTGTGTTCGAACACAAGGAGGTTTGACTAAGAATTTTTTTATTACAATTAGATTACATCAAGGCTTAGCTTTAAGTCCGTATCTTTTTGCTTTGATTATGGAAGTCCTGACTGAACATATCCAAGATGAGGTGCCTTGTTGTATGCTCTTCATAGATGATATTGTCTTTATTGATAAAACGAAGAGGGAGTTAAAATAAAACTCGAGCTTTGGAGAAATGCTCTAGAATGTAAAGATTTTCATTTCAGTAGATTAAAAACTGAATATATGGAGTGCACATTTTGTCAAAAATGAAATACTTATATTAGTGATATGACAATTGGTGATCAAATTGTCAAGAAGAGTGAGCGCTTTAGATACCTTGGATTAATTATACAAAATGATAGTGAAATAGATAATAACGTTATTAGTAGGATTCAAGCAGGATGGGTAAAATGGAGAAATGTTTCTATTGTGTTGTGTGATAGAAAAATTTCATACAAACTTAAAAGTAAATTTTATAAAACTGTAGTAAGACCAGCGATGGTATATGGTGCTGAATGCTGGCTTGTAAAGAAGAAACATATAAATAAAATAAATATTGCAGAAATAAGAATGCTAAGGTGGATGTGTAGATATACACGAAAGGATAGAATAAGAAATGAGTATATTCGAAAGAAAGTTAATGTTGCACCAACTGAGGATAAACTTAGAAAAAGTCGGTTTAGATGGTTTGGACATATAAATTGTAGGTCGATTGAAGTTTTAGTTAGAAAAATCGAGTTATTAGATCTTGCTCATGTACAAAGAGGAAAAGGAAGACCAAAAAAGGTATGACAAGAAACTATAAGGAGTGATCTTAGTTACTTAAATAAGAATTTGTTAATTGTTACTTGTTAGAGCTCAATGGAAACAAAGGATTCATGTAGCCGACCCTACCTAGTGGGATTAAAGCTTAGTTGTTGTTGTTGTAAGATTCAGTAGTTCATTTAAAATTCCGGTTGGGATAAACTTACTAATTACATCATTGTTAATCGGGGAATGCATAATTACTTTTGTTTGTGTTAGAGATTTTGAATCAATTTAGAAGAAATGTAAATGTAGATGAGAATTTATGAATCTAGGTGGCTAAATAGATTGTAAACATAGCTTAAATGACAAAATAATTCAGATGTTAAAACAAAATTTCACATAAGAACCATTAATAACTATTATCTGTGGAGTTGGATATAAGAGATGCTTCCTTATCTTCATTGTGAAAGTACTTGGTCCCTGAAAGATCAACATTCTGGACATTAGGACACTGCAATCGGTGCAAGCGGGTCACTGGAATTGGAGCAGAATGCTATCAATGATAGTGGCAGGCAAAGTGAGTTGAAAAGGTGAGGGCACCCTCAACCTTTTACTTTCATGCTGTGCGCACTCTCTTTACAGTTTGTAAACATTTATTCATTCATGCCAGATTCAGCACTCCTCTGGTTACGAAAAGTACCCTTGAGGTTGTTATACCAGAGAATGCAGTTCCAAGCCTTATTTCGAAATCAGGGTGCAAGCTTGCTCAGATAAGCGAGGTTCATTTACTGCCGAGTTTATCTGCAGTTATAATAACCTGTTTGACATTACAATGCCTTTGACAAGCTTCTTTTATATTGTAATTGTTTTGAATAGATGTCTGGAGCAACTGTGAACCTTTTGGATGAGCAGCCTGATTCTAGTGTGAAGGTTGTTCAAATATCAGGAACTCCAGAACAGGCTGAGAGAGCTCAGAGCTTGCTCCAGGGATTCATATTAAGCAGTAAGTTCTGCCCATTCTCCTGTAAGGACAGGTGCAATTATTTTGCATTCTTTAGTATTCCACATACATCTAACTGGACTTAGATTTTTCATGCTCAGAAACAGCTTTAGTAGCCTATTAAATCACATGATGTTTTTTGGTTAAATTTCTTTGGAGTCTCTTAAGTTTTGCCAACCTTTCTATAAAGTCAATGTTTTGAATTGTTTTTCATCAACGCCTGAGGTTTTTCAGTTATTTCACAGAGTCCATTCCATTAAAATTGCTGGAAGTTTAAACTTAAAACCCATAATATCCTTCATCCACATCTCTCTCCCTCCCTCCCTGCCTCCCTCCCTCCCTCCTGCCATCCCGCTTTTCTTCCTACAGCATCTTCTCCCCTTTTCTCCCTCCTCTCTCCTTCTTCTCTCCTCCTCTCTCTTCAATAGAGAGGGGAGGAGAGAGAAAGAGGGGTTAGCTTTAAGATGAAGATAGAGTAAGAGAGAGTGGGAGTACGAGAGACTAAACTTTAGACCCTATAAATCCTAAAATCTAAATCTTAGATGCTAAACCGAGTGAGAAATACTGTGAGAGAGGGAGGAATGGATATAGAGAGGGATGAGTAGTATTTTGGTTAGTTACAATAAGAATAATGCAAATTATGGATGGAAATGATTCAAAAGGGAGAGAACAATGGAAAGAGGAGATAGAGAGAGAAACTTGGAGGGGAGGGGGTGGCTACGAAGATAGAGTTGCGAGGGAGTGAGGGTGAGATGGAGAGAGGAATGGCATGGGGGGGGGGGACGGGGGGAGAGAGAGAGAGAGGTAGGGGCATTTCAGGGAGGGGGTGGTTACAAGATGGAGATAGAGTTGGAGAGTGAGGGTGAGTGAGGGAGGGAGTGAGGAAGGTGAACTTCAGGGACCCAATCTAAAATTAGTCTGGTACTATTTTTTGTATCTAATACTTGAAAAAGAGGTAGGTGGATGTTATATGGAATAATCTGTTTCTATTACCAAATTTTCTACATATACTGCACCTTTGGAAATTGAGTGTATTTTTGTCCTTGTGGATATGAACAACAGTTTTAGTACCTGGACCTCCTCGTGCTTAGTGTCCATATAAATATGTATTTGTATCTTGTCTTTCTCCCATCTTTATTTCTATTTTGTTAAGTGGCAGATGATTTTATCATTTCCCTTAGTAGTTTTCTCATGTTATGCCTTTTTATGTTTGTTTTTGAAATTGATGATTTAGATGATTTTTCCTACAGCATTATGATTTCAGCTGGCCCTTGCAAACGATGACAGACCTCAAAGCTAGTGTGGGCTACAGCCACAAATTGCTTCTAGATGCGGCCACAGTTTTTTGTCAGTTTGACCTGATGATTGTTGTCTTTCATTCTTTACTAAGGATAGACTCTGTATAATTATCACCTTTGCTTGTGTGGCTATGGCTAATCTTCAGCTGACCTAGTTCTCAGTATCCACTCTGTCCTTATCAATTGGGTAATTATCTCCCCTTCCTTTTAATGTCATGTTTATACAGATTTTGTTCCTGCTCTTTTTCTTGTTTGTTTTTATCACTAAATTGTAGTTGTATTTCAGTTGAAATATGTTTCTTTGCACTCTATAACTAGCTATTTTCTTATACATTTTGTGTACGCCGGACCTGGAGACTAGATAAGTATTCGAATTTTATGAATTCGAGTTTATTTTGGTTTGTTGTGACTTCAACTTAAATTGTTTGAAATGAATTTGGTGTAACTCAAAATTGGTGTGATATAAATATCTATCAAATGTATCCAAAACTTATGTTTTTTTTGACATTTTGGTATAAGTGCTTTTCTATGTGGATAATATTAGATGTATTCTTCAAAAGAAACATTTGATCGGGACACTTATCTTTTAGGACACCCTCTGAAAAGTTATTATGCTCACCCAAGTGGGAGGGGGGGGGGGTGAATTGTACTAAAATTCACGTGATAAGACTGATTGATTAAAACTGTGAGGATATAAGTATGACATAAATGTACTATAAAGAGAGACTTGGCGTTAAGTGGATCGGCCAAAAGACCTTATCTCCACTCTTTGGGCTTCTTAACTCTGGGCCTAATTGCCTAAATATTCTTCGCAGAGGTATGTGAGAAGCCCTATCACTTCATCATAGAGTGGACACTAAGAGGCTTGCTATCATCAAACCAAATGTATAGAGGCTTTTGGGGCTAACATTTATCGTAAATGTATTGGTGTTGTATAAATTCTTGAGTTGCTTAAAGCATATATTGTGTTCTATGTGGACACTTAGATATGCCCTTTTATTAGATTCATATGGCACAAGAATCCCTATAGTACCTAGGAACTCTTTTTTGAGACACAAATAAGCGTTCCAATATGCACCATATTGGGTGCTTAGGACACTCATGTATTGTGTGGAAGAAAGATTTGGGATGCTTAAAGGTGGTTCTATATTATGCTTTGTTAGGACTTAGGATGGACATTAAATTTATAAAGCACAAATAAGCATTTCTATATGAAATTATAGATATTGTAACAAATAGTTTGGTGACATTTATGGCTTCAAACTTATAAAAGAGACATTTAGATGTGTGCTATAAAATGTTATATTAGGACATTTATAAATATCATTTTTTTTGTGAGAGACAGGTTTTATTAGGAAAAAAAGAGTATTACAAAGACAAGCTATGCCTTTAAGTAGCATTGGAAGCATATCCAAGTGCACAAATCATGGCTTGGTCAAAAAATATAACTGAGGGAAAAGAGAAATTATAACATAACCAACTAACAACAATTACATGAAAGAGTATTACACCTAGAAGAAATACCTAGTTGTATAGGAAAATAGAAGTCCAAAAGAACACAGAACAGCAGGACACAGGTCTCGTTAGCAAACATATTTAGTCTAATTCCAGGAGTCTAATTCTAGGATGCATCCTTCAATGCAGGCAAAAGAAAAAAAAATAATAAAGTAATAAAACTGTTGCCTGCAGAATATTGTAAACAAAGAATCATCAAACAATGGTTTAACATAAACTAAATTAATAGAATTATCATATTTAAAGTACTTCCTTTTCTGAGAAGTCCCTTCAATCAGGAGTATTTACTTCAGTGTTTAATATCCACCCTTAATATGGCAAAAGGGAACTTTATTCCAAGGTTTAAAAATTCGGTTTTTGTTTTGGTTTCGATTAAAAGATGAAAATATCATTTTCGGCAGTTTCGAAAGTTTCGATAGTTTTAATGTCGACAGTTTCAATTTTTTTAATAAATTATTTTAATTTTATAAGTTCAAAATTGAATTTATTAATGATAATTATTAAATATTATTTTTTGAAGAGAAATGAGTTTCGGTCGAGTTTCAGTAGTTTTGGTTGAATTTCAGCCGAAACTATTGAATTTCGGCTAAAACCGAAACTTGGTAGCTTTCTCGGATCGGTTTCCACTAAAACCGATCCGAAACTACCGAAACTCGATAGTTAAAACCTTGCCTTATTCAATAATCTTCATTCATAAATGATTAGTATCATGCTGAACTTGTTTTCTTCTAAGCAATTTATCTAAACTCTTGATATTTGGATAATCAAAGAAAATAAGTAACTGGTGTGTTTTGAAATATTTACTCACCTGAACATGAGTTAAGACTCAATCTCCATTAATGTCAGGATGAAGATATCCCTTTAGAGGATGAAGTTAGCGTCAAAATCTAATCAATACTTAAGGCCATTTTACAGTAGAAATGGAAAGATTGGATATAGGTATTTGTACAAGTGAATAGTAGCAGCAGTGCGCGTTCAAGTCTGATACAACTAAAAACTCAGTGTGACAAAAAACAAACGCAGTAAACATCAGTGCACAAAAAAGATGAGACAGATAATACGGGCAGATAGACAAAGTAGCCATTCACTTTGAAACTTTCGCCAAATAATGATTTGAGCAAAAAATTATTCGATAGTTATAAGACCAAGTTAACATGACCTTTTAGCGGAGTGTTAGAGTGTTAATAAGCCATTGACATACTTGAAAGCGCAGAAATGTATAATCTTTGCATTATTAGCAACTTACAGTCAACTTTTTTAGTAGAAGCAAAATGAATAGCTTCATTGCAGATTGAAAAATGAAATAGTTAAAAGGCTAAAATTTGTTGAGACAAAGGATAACAAAAACTTGAATGGTTCCCATAATACAATGTCCAACTTGGCTTATTACAATGACAACAACAATTAAGCTTTTTTATCCTACTATGTGAGGTTGGCTACATAAATTTTTTATTTTCATTGCGCTCATATCAAATAATAACTCCTTGTATGGCTCCAAGTATGCAAGGTCATTCCTTATAGTTCCTAATATCCTTTTTTGTTTTTCTCTTCCTCTGTTATTAATAGGATCGAAGCAAGATGAATAAAATAGAGGAATGCATCTGTCATATTTTGTGGTAGAAAATATTTGTGATGTCAATAATATTATATGGTGCTGAATGCTAGCTTATAAAGCAAAAACACACGAATTAGATAAGTGTTATAGAAATGAGGATGCTAAGATGGATGAGCTGGTATACACGAAAGGATAAGATGAGAGCTGAGTATATTCGCGAGAAAGTTGGAGTGACTTCAATTGAGGATAAATTAGAGAGAGTTAGCTTAGATGATTGCACATAAAGTTAGATTATTGGATTTTATCCTTGTGAAAGAGGAAGAGGAAGGTCAAAAAAGACATGACAAGATACTATGAGAAATAATCTGATATATTTAAAGGTAAAAGAGGATTTGTTATTTAATAGAATGTAATGAAAATAAAAACTTCATGTAGGCGACCCCACCTAATAGGTTAAAGGTTTAGTTTATTATTGTCGTTATTGTACTTAAGGACTTACCAATCATATATTAAATCATTTTCGTGTCATTCATGAGCCAAAGTACCTTTACATAATTCTCCTAGATTGATTCTTATTTTTGCAAGCTTGTGCATCTTCACTTGAGCTCTTTCTTTGGAGATCTTTAGTCTGAACTCTATCGAGGTATTTGTTCAACTTTATTTAAATAATTTCTTGAGAGGTCTTTAATCAACTAGGTATTTGTAATTAAGCTTGTGATCGCCTATTTTGTGTGTCATATCCAACAAAAATGCTTGGCTATGATGTTGGATGACACCATTAATGATTTATTATCAGATAATGTAAGCCTCTAATAGGCTCCTGAGGTCCCAAGGCTAACATAAAATTGTTAGCAACTTCGACCTAGCCATTGGTGGCTGGGTCTTGAATGCAAGCGAAAATCTGCTGAGTTCTCCACTATTCACGATATTGGATCAAATGTTGGGTGATTTGAGTATTAAGTTTTTTTTTGGAGGTTGAAATTGAGTACTATTGTTGGTGTTGATATCAAGTAGTATGTCATAGTGACTATAGGTTGTGTATCTAGAGAAAATTGAGGAACTTTTTATCTCTTGTTCCTCTTATGAAAAGAATGATTATGTCAATCCCCCATCGGCCCACAGCTTGAAAGGCCACATCAATTTGATGGGGGTGAAGTGCCCTGGATGTAGAAGAAGGTACGCAAAGCAGTGGCATACCAAGCATGTTTTTGAGAACTCATGAATCCCTTTGTTAAGGTTGGACCAAAAGTTTCTTTGCCGAAGTGTACGCATTATTGGGATTCGACCATGGGCTGTGTGCCGGATTTTCCTACATGAACTTTTTGTAAGACTTTTGTCACTTCCTCTAGTCGTAGGCAATCATAGAGTTGGTTTCCAATCATGGTATACTAAAAGCAGTATTGTTTTAAGTCTGTTAACTAGTTTTCAACTTTCCAGCTCTTTGTCATGCTTTAGGTATGCTACGAGCTAGTCTATCTAGGAAGATGGATTGAAGTTCATGGTCTCTACTCAATTGAAGATGGGTTATCAAGTATCATTTCTCGATCAATATTGGGGTCACCTAAATTAGTGAGTTGATTGGTAGGTCCGTTTTTTCACAAAGTGCATGTGGTGAATAGTTGTAATAGTTGGCGTTGCTTTGGCTAGGTGTTTTTTTAAAGACTCATCAAAAGGCTTGTTATTTCCCTTTAATCTGCTTGTAAATTCAAAGTCATTGATGAGTGCTTCATATTTTGCTTGGTTGTTAGTGATATGCATATTATTTTCCTTTCTCGTTGTGCGCCCGCACCTGCTCGCCCTACCCGTGACACAACCGACACGAGAGCTCTAAGTTTTCAAAATTATACATAGGTCTCTGAATTTCTTGGCCCGGGTACGAATTTCAACAAAACTATTAATTTGGTTGAATTGAATATTCTGGATTTCTCTGCTTACTTGAGATTTGCTCGAATTTGCTCCATCTGTGTGACATTATTGAGTGCAAAGTAGTTGGTTAAATATTATGAGGACCTACAATCCTGTTACTCTATTTCTAATTTGTTGAAAACCGAATCGAGCCCTAATCTGAGTTGGTAAATTTTCAATTATCTTCGATCTAATTTATTTAAAATTTTAAAAGAAATTGGTTTTACAGGTTTAGTTAATTTCTTAGTCATTACAAAATTGAGTCTTGAAATTTACCAATAATTTGTGAATATTTTGCTACAATTAATTTGCTGATTTCTAAACTGCATCATCAGTCATCTGTCTTGCATCACTCTCTCGGTGAGGTGTAGGAGTTTTTTTTTTTTTTTTGGAAATGTGTAGGAGAGCTTCTATTTTGTCTGAGTTTGTCTTAGTACCTCGATAAGAAAGACAATACACCAGGAACTTGTTGGATACAATATTGAATGTGCACTCATTGGGCTTGATTTTCATCTGGTAATGCCCATAGTGCTTCAAATGGTTCTTGTATATCTTGTTAGGTTCTCTTCACAAGAATGCTGTCAAAGCCTCAAGGTTCTGTCATCGTCGATGTTTAAAGACTTTGTCGACCATGTGCTTGTAAGTGTTGTCAATGCTCTTGTGCTCGACGATGATCGCCTTGCAGCAGTAACTGTTGGATTCAGTGTTGAATGAAGTTTTATCTTCATCCTCTTTGGCCATTTGGATTTGATGGTTGGTAAAGGACGCATTGACAAAGCTTATTGTTGCATACCCTACAATGGTGTCAACTAGCTTATTGATTCTGGACAGGTAAAATAAATCATGTGGGCCTGGTTTAAGTTAGTGAAGTCAACACGCATTTGCCACTTCATGTTATTGGACTTCCCATATGAACCTGTCTTCGAGCAGTCGATTAATCTCGCTCTTAATGGCATTGAGTTGGATCCTCAAAAACATGTTTCTATTGTCATTTAGGGCGATCGGTCAAAGTTTGTTGAGTTTGTTTTTGTTTCCCATAAAAGCATGGTCATGTACTTGGATGTTGTAAAATTGCATTAGCCCTTTATTCTTCGTTACAATTATTTGAATGAGTTATGAGTCTTTCTCACTGCCTACGGAACATTGTAAAACACCTTCGGGCATCGACGTATAGGCATCTCGAAGGTGATGTTGAAGTAGTTAAAGTGCATTTAGCAGCCATACGAAGTCTGTTTAGGGTCAACATAAATGGCGACAATATGCCTGATGTGGGAAGGGTTGAAATCACAGTATGATAGAGGCACACGGTCTTTCTCCTAATTTGGGGTTGCAAGTTTATGGCACATGGATCACCATGAGGTTAACCATTCTAGTAGCCCAGTTAATGAGAGCGATACGAACCCAGGAGGCTTATGATTCGTCATCTAAACCCAGAGTCATCTAGGCTATCATGAGTTAGCTCTAAAGGATGCCAATTTGTAGAAAGGCATGCTTGAACATGATGTTAGTTGTCAACAAAACTGCTAGTGTTAATGAGTATTCGACATACTCTACGATTATTGGTGAGACGGCTTTGGTCATTTATATAGCGTGATGCTTCTTGGGTGTTGTCTGGGAGGAGACGGAAGAGGTGCCATCGTGGTAGTCTCACTTCCCGAGGAATATAAGGAGGAATGGTGGAATGCATAGTTGTACATAACGTGGATCCCTCCGCATTCGGATTATTTTGGATTGCATTGGTTTTGCCCCTCTCTTAGACGGCTTTAGTCAATGTCAATGATCACTTGTGTCTGAAGCGTGTTTTTCAACTTCTACTCGTACAAAAGATTGTGGAGCAAGAAAGGGTGATGATTTTTTTGGGTCACATAGTGCGACTTGTTCATCTTTAGGAACAAAAATATTATGTAGAGTCTATGACCTTGTTTGCGTGTTGATCTAAAAGTTTTCTTCACCATAAGGAAATAAATCTCTCAAATGAAGGACCAAAAAGATGTTGACGTGTGATCGCTCTTGAGTGTATATTTCATGCTGCGAGGTGGTTAAAAAAGAAAATTTGAGAAAAAGTATGGCTTTGACATACAATGAGTATATGAAGCTCTCATGGGAACTTGCTCTCCTCTCCTTGAATGGGGTTTTGTGTCTATGTATAGTGCTACAATATAATTTCAGGTCGAAACCCTTTGAAGGTCATACGTTTGAATAGAAAATGGAGAGAGAGTTTAGCTTTCCTTTAGGCATGATCCTTTGGATAAAAGTTGAAACGAGAAGGAAATAAAGATTTGAAGTAGTAGTATGAATTATAAAGTAATTGGTGAAAGAAAAGATAAATTGTATATCGAGCGTTTGAGGTAGAGGGGGTGCTCGCAAAAGGTTCTTAACTTTTTTAAAATTTTTCAATGTCATTCAAGTTGTTGTGGTTATTCATTTATTGTGAAGTTTAATGAAGTTTAAGAAGAGAAATGAAAACTTATATTTGGTTCTTATTGATTTGAAAAAAGTCTATGATAAAATCTCAACGGAAGCACTTTAGAGAGTTTTAGAAAAGAAATGGATTTGTACTGTTTTTATTCAAGTTATTAAAGATATGTATAAATGAGTTATTATTTGTGTACGGACACAGAAGTTTGGCTAAAAATTATTTTATTGTAGTTAGAGTATATTAAGATTCAGCTTTAAGTTCATATCTTTTTGTTTTGGTTGTGAAAGTCCTGATTGGATATATCCAAGATGAGATGTCTTAATATATGTTCTTCGCAAATAATATTATTCTTATTGATAAATTTAAAAAAGAAGCCAAAGCGAAACTCGAGCCTTGAAGGAATACTTTAGAATCTAATATTTTTTGTCTTAGTGGATCAATCACTGAATATATAGAGCGCACATTTAGATTAAAAAGAAGTATTTATATTGGTGATGTGATAATTGGTGATCAAATTATCAAGAAAAGAGCGCTTTAGATATTTTAGATCAATCATATAAAATAATAATAAAATAGATAATGACGTTATTAGTAAGATCCAATCAGGATAGGTAAAATGGAGAAATGCTGTTAGTGTGTTGTGCAATAGAAAAATTTCATCTGAATTTAAGGATAAATTTTATGAAACTGTAGTAAGACCACTGATAATATAGTGGTAAATGTTGACATACAAAGAGAGAACATGCAAATAAAGTATGTTGCAAAAATTAGAATAGTAAGGTTGATGTGTGTATACACTAAAGAATAAAATGGGGCATGAGTATATTCACGAGAAAGTTGAAGTTATATAAAGTTAGAGAAAGTTGGCTTATATGGAGTTTGGGCATGTAAATCGTAAGCCGATTGAAGCTTCAGTTAGGAAATTCGTGTCATTAGATTTTGCCTATGTATAAAGAGGAAGGGGAAGACTAAAGAAGATATGTCAAGAAATTATAAGGAATGATCTTACTCACTTGGACTTAAAATAAGAATTTGTTAATTGATAGAGCGTAATGAAAACAAAAGGTTCAAGTAGCCTACCCCACTTAGTGGAATTAAGATTGAATTGAAAGTTTTTTATTCGATCTCGATTCGATCCAGAGAATGAACGAGTAGAGTTCGATCCGATCTCGATTCGAGCTGAGTCTGGCTCATTTGTTCTCGATTCAAGCTCGATCTGATTTTCGATTAATTTTTGAACTTTTATTGAAATATTATGTATAAATATATTTGTTCATTCAATTCGCTTAAATTATGGTTATTCGCTTTGATCTATTATTTAATGATAAAAATAAAAAAATAATTTACAATAAATATGATTTAAATAATTATAGAAAAAATTCTAATGAAAGTCTAATGAAGTATTCCAGTAGACGATTGAAAAAATTACATACTAAATTTAGTTACAGTATAAATATATAATGTAATATTTTTTGTTTTTTTAATCGATCTGATTTCGAGCCATTTCGATTTAATCCTGTGTTGGCTTAAGATTAGATTGATAAAATTTTTCAGCCAAAAAAATGGCTCGTTGATCAGCTCATTTAGACATTCGAGCAAGATTAACAGCCTTGCATGAAGTTAAAGGACGGTAAAATAATCATTTTGTATTTTTTCCTTTGTCTTTTTTAATAAAATGATCTAAAAATGAAATATTTCAAAAACTTGTTGTCTCAGATAAAAAAGTATTAAAATTTTGAACTCGTGTGATATTACCTACTATTCTTAGGGTTTATTTTCTAATTTTTCAACTTTTAAGGTCCTGTTTGGCGTGTGGATAAAAATTAAGATTAAAATAGTATAAGTTTAAAAAATAATAATAATAATAATAATAAATAAATTTTTTAATTATTCTACACAAGTTTTAATATTAAAAATATTATTTTTTTTTCACATACTTAATAATTTTTATTAAAAATATTAATTTTACTTCACATTCTAGATCAAAATATTTGATTCGAATATTTTGGTCTAGGATGTGAAATAAAATTAATATTTTTATTGAAAATTATTAAGTATGTAAAGTAAAATAATATTTTTTTATATTAAAACATGTGTAAAATAATTTAAAAAAATTATTTATTATTATTATTATTATTTTTAAACTAATACTAATTTGGTCCTGTATTTGGTCTTTGCACCAAACAGGGCATAAGTCTACGAGCTTTGGTGTTAAAACGATTTCTTTTTTCCGATTTGCCTTGTGACTTCAGCTCTTATTACTCCATTCCCATTTATTTATTTGGTTGGAATATATTTTGATAATGTCTTAAATTTTTTAAAGCTAGAGAAGAAAAAAAAAATATTTTAATATTATAATATGAAATAAAATTATTTTATTATTAAAAATTATATTAATTGTATAATAAATTAAATTTTTTTATTAAAATATATGTAAAATATGAAATAAATTTTAATTTTAAAATTGAGAGTTATATAAAATATAAAATAAAATTAATTTTAAATATTTATATTTGTGTGTGATATAAAATAAATATAAAATATGATGGAATTGATTTTAAAAGAGTTTGTAGGATTTTGCTTCAATCCCATCTCCTTTTTCTCCCATCTCATTTTTCTTTTTTGTATTTTTTTGTTTTTTTATTATAAATTTATAATTGAATTAAAAATTAAGGAATGAGTTTTAAAATCTTTAGATATTTTCATCGTAAATTACCAATTATACATTTTAAAAAATTTAATAAAAAAATTATGATTTTGTATTTTAAAATTTTAAATTTCATGAGAGAAAGAGGGAGGAAACTTAAATCATTAATTTTTTCATTTTAAAGATTTTTAGTGACGAATGAGTAAACAAAATAAATTAAATTTTGAACTCCCTTTCTCTCCTTTAAAATAATTTAAATCAATTATTTTCGTTTTTTATTTTTATTTTAAATTATGACATTTATATTATATTTTTTAATAAATAAATAAAATTTAAATTTTAAAATTGAAATGCAAAAAATTTGAAATGAAAATAATTAAAATTTAAATTGTTTCCTATCTTTACCTTTTTTAAAAGATTAAAATATTTCATAATTTAATTGTTAAAATAAAGTTGAAATTCTCTAATAAAAATTCAAAGTTTTGTTTCTTTCCCTCTTTTGTGTTTTCTAAAAATTTTAAAATTAAAAATTTTAAATATGAAATATTTGGAATGAAAATTTTAATATTTAATTTTTCTCGTCAAGGATTTAATTTTTTTTTTTTGAGAGATTAAAATTTTTTTGAGGTGATAAAAAGAGATTGTGCGTGAGAAATAAATGGAAAGTGAAACCGGAATACATAAAGCCCATAAAGCCCTGTTTGGCTCGATGATCAAAATCGAAATTAAAATAGTAGTAATTTAAAAAATAGCAATAATAATAATAAATGAATTTTTTTAATTATTCTATACAAATTCTAATATAAAAAAATATTATTTTACTTCACATACTCAATAATTTTCAATAAAAATATCAATTTTATTTCACATTTTAGATCAAAATATTCGAATCGAGTATTTTGATCTAGGATGTGAAATAAAGTTGATGTGTTTATTAAAAATTATTGAGTATGTAAAGTAAAATAATATTTTTTTATATTAATATTTGTGTAGAATTATTAAAAAAATCTTATTTATTATTATTATTATTTTTTAAACTAGTACTATTTTGGTCCTGATTTTAGTCCTCGGGCCAAACAGGGAAAGTAAAGCTGAGTATGATTCCTTAAAAAAAGGCGAGTATGACAAAATAAAAGTTTTTTTGCTCAAAAAAAGAAAAATAATGATAAAAAGATTATTGTTTGATAATTGCTGATAGGTCTAGATGGCAAAGGGGAGAATTTGGGTTAGGTTTGATAAAATTCATACTTGCTCTGCTTTTCTTTCATTATTACCTGTACTCGCTCCTGCTCCGCCTTGCCCTGCCCCACCCCGCCTTGCCTTACTTCATTTCTACAATCTTTACTTGCCTTGTTACACCCCACCCCGCCTTGCCTCACTTCATTTCTACAATCTTTACTTGCCTTGTTACGCCCCGCCCCGTCCAACCCTACTCCACATCACCCCAATTTCATTATTGATGATTTATTTTAAACAAAAGTAAAAAGACAATACCTAATTAAATTTTTTATTTTAAGATTATATAATAATATTTAATTACTAATGAGTTATACGTTGAAGCGAAAATGATTTAATCATACCCGAACTTACTTTATTTCATAACGAGGAAGGGCGGGTCACATGTGATGCTTGTGGCCAAAGAAGGCGAAAAGTAATCGCCAATTGATGTTCTAAAAAAAGAAATTACTGAAGTAAATTGCGAGTTATAACAGGCTTCTTAACTGATAAATAGTGAAAAAAAAGAACTACAAAAATAAATCATCTCATATTAAAATGAAATGAGAAATTTTGAGCTATATAAGTATATAATATGATCTCAAATAATAAAAGTATTGTTTAGAGTAAAATTGTGATATTAATAATGATAAATTTTATAATTAAGGATGAGATGAATGACCTCTTATGGGCCTTCACTTTTTTAGAGAAGGGCTATGAGGTGAGCATTAGATTCTATGATTTTAAAATTAAAAATTTAAATTTAGTTGATTGACTTTATTTTTGTGATTTATAATTTTAAAACTTTTTTTTGATTCACTACGTTAAATCTAAAATTTGTCAGATTTTAAATTAATGTTTTAAAAATAAATTTTTAGTTTAATTTTTATTCCTAATTAAACATTTATTCTCCAAGAGTTGAGTTAGATAGAGAAAAGTTTTAAAATTTCAACTTGTAAGATTTAAAATAAGAAAGTGTAGCAAAATATTTTCTTTTTAATTTAAAATTATAAATTTTAGAAATTATTGTAGTCAGATTTAAATCAGTGGTGAGTGAGATTTTGAGATTAAATCCAAAATTTATAATTTAAATTTTAAATGAAAAATTTTAGATTTTATTTATTTTTTTAAGTTAGATGAAGAGAGAGAGAGAGAGAATTTTTAAAAAAATTATTTAAATTTTCAATTTTTTTATTTTTTTATTTTTTTTGTTATTTTGTCTGAAAAAGGGATTTTTGATTTTCATCTATAACATCAGACAAAAAAAAGGCAGGAACAATACTCTTTTTGGCTTCGGTTAATAGCTTTTTAATTATTTTTTAAATAAAAATATATATATATATATATGTATATATATGAGATATAAAATTAGATTGATATATATATATATATATATATATTGATATTTAGTTAATTATAGTAATTAAAATTTAATTAGTGGTTAGCCATAAAAGTTTTTTAATAATTTTTAAAACGTTAATTGAAAATTAATTATAAAAACCTATAAGTAATTTATCATTTTTTATAGTAGAAAAAAGCCATTTTAGCCACGGCTTTACTCATTTTGGTATTTTTCTACAACGGGAAAAGAATTGGGATTCATTTGCGATATACGTTCAACCTAAGGTTTCCAGATGTAATTTCCTTGCGTGACTACTGAACCATGTGAAGCGACAAAAATGTGAACCTCTATAAAACCAGGCCGAATCTTGAGGTGCTGAGTGTAATTTATCCCTCTGGTTAAAGCGGCGTGCGCAAACGCTCCTACTGCCAAGCTTTCATAGGATTCTCTCCCCTTTGCACGCGAGGGAGGGGAGAGCGGTAGCGGGATTAGGGTTTTGATCGTGCTGGTAAAGTGAGATTTCGTGGAGGATTTCTGGCATATCTTCTGTGGATCCGCGACGGAGATAGACGATGCGGCGCTCGTTGGGCAGGAAGGCGGCTCAGCAGGTTGCCGGTTCGGCGGCCGTCAATTCCTCCTCGAGTTCCTCGGATCTGTCCCGTTCCGGTAATCTAGAAATCTCTTTTTTTTTAAACGTCTCGTCCTCTTTTCTATTTGGCGAAGATGAAGTCTTGCGATGCTGATCATGTTTTAGTTCTTCTGCTCTGTATCCCGTTGAATTTTCTTTTATTTTTGGTCCTTTTGTTTTTTCGACCTGTGTCTAGGAGTCAAATATGGATTATTAGGAAGTTCTGTTTCCATGTACGTAGTTAGTTGAAACTTGCATGAAGCGTGGTTGCGCTGCATGGCACTGAGAATGACTCCTCGGTCCTTTGTATTTATTCTTTCGGAAGTCAGATTAGGTATGCATGACAGTGAAGTTTTTCTGTGTGTAGTGTCTTAGAACCTGAAACTATGCACCGGAATGATCAGTTGGTGGATAGTCATGAGAGCAACAATTAATTTTATTCCTTTCTTCTCTCGCTATCCGTCTTCTATTACCATTCATCTCATTTAAATTTTCATGAACATGTTCCTTCTATTTCTCTAAGAAAAACCTTTCTCATATAGCTATACAAATGTTGTCGGCTTTACCTTTCACAAGTGGGGACAGAATAGTTCATAAAATGATGCTTGCTGTCTACTCTAGATTATATTCACGTTTAATTTTAGTCGTGAAAGGAATACATTGTTATCTGGCTATGGTATAGCAGAAGAAAAAACTTCAAAATTCAAATGATGACATAAAGGAAATATGTACATTGTTATCTGGCTATGGTATAGCAAGAAAGGTTAGGAAAATCTTATGAGATTTCTTTTGAAGAGCACAGGAACAGAAACCTGATCCAGGGTTATTTTCTGTATTAGACTTATTATAAGTGTTTGAATTAATGATAACTTTGGGGTGTGAAAACCTATCAAGCAATCAGTATTTCCTTGAAGATTTTTGCACTATTGATATTGTGCTATGTTCCTACTGCCCAACTCTGATTTAGTTATGGCTTTAGCATTTGAGCTCAAGAGTTGACCTAAATTGAGTAATTTCTAGGTGTGAAGGCCAGAAATGGACCTAAATGCAATGCAGAAGGACCTGGATGTAAACTTGAATGAAACTTGAGTGTTGTAGAACCTAAATGCAATGCTGACAACTAGAAACCTGATTGCAGAATTGTATAGGCGGACTGTAGAAGCTAATGCAAAATTGCAGAAATTGCAAGCAGAATAGGAAAAGAATTGCTTGTAGAATTATCCTACAAATTGCAGAAATGTTCTGTAATTTGCAGAACAGTCCGTATAAATTGTAGAATTAATTCCAAAAAGTGTAGAAACAACCCAAGAACTTACAGAAATTATCCAAATTGTTGGGATTTGTCTAAGAAGCCTAAAAATGGCCAAAACATGATCAATTAAAAATTGTAATTTAATTTACTGTAATGCTAAATTTGATGTAATGAAATTGGGAAAAATTATCCTAAATGGATGATGTGTGCAAACTTAGACGTGTAATCAGAAAAATAAACTAACATGCTATGCGATGGATTTTTCCATAGGAATTAAAGATGAAATTAACCTAAATTACACAAGCTCACAATTCCATGGCTCAACAATGAAATTACATATTACTTGGAATATTCACTAGATGATAATTAGGTTGAACCCACTAGAGAAAGCTTCTAGGACATGAAAGCCATCAATTAGCTAGGCTTGATTACCACAAGAAAACGTATAAATTGGAACTAAATTAGCATGCCATAATTCCATACATGATTCAACTGTAATCACATCATAGAAGCTCATAAATGATGAAAATCATGAGGAGGTTCACAATGACGAACATCAATAGTTGGAGAGAGGGTTTACAAAAACTTAAGTAAAGGTGTGGATGGTGATGAAAGAAAATAAGAGAAAATGGCATGGTGGATAATCAAGCAAGCTAATCAAGCAAGCTAATCAAGAAAAGTGTACGAAATAATTAAGCAAGCTAATCAAGATGACAGATTAAATCGCCCTCAATTTGAAAACATCGTCGTCAGGATCAGTGTTGGGATTCTCCACATCAATTAGGGAGTGAAGAACTAGGAAGTAAGCTAATGGCATGGTGGATATCCCTCATCCAATAATCCTTTGAGGTATTGGTCCTGAAATTCCTCCAACAATTGGTTCACGCCATTCGGAAAAGATGGAACCTTCGAGGTCATATCATTCATCCCTCAAACTAGTAATGCTTGGAGTACACCTCCGTCCTAACTTTATCGCTCAAATTGATGTGATCTCATAACATGGAGGGGCTTCATTTGTTCTATGGGTGGAAGACCCTTTTGCCTTACGGTTGACTCTTCAGGCTTGTCTAGATCCAAGACAATCTTTTTACATTGAATTGGAACACATAGGTGTTTGATTGTTCGAAATGAATGACGTTCCAATCATAAAGTTGTGGCCTTCCTAGCAACAAATTGATAATGCTCGTCACCAAAATGTTGTAACAAATCTAATAATAGTAAGCTCTTGACTAATAGTAGTAAGCTCTTAACTGATTAGGAACCAAACATTGGTTGCTCAAAGGGATCATGGTCTTATCTATCTATGCTACACTGTATGGCTAGGGGATGAGTCTCAGCATTGAGGTTCATTCGTGCTAGTGTTGTAATATCCAAAGCATTTAACTAATTACTGCTATCTATAATCAACTTATAGTTCCTTTTTTATTGAATAACTTTCAGGTCTTAATACTACATCGAAAATAAGTGTAGAACATAGTGGTATGATTCCAATCAACAATAGCTTTTGGAGTGTCTATGACACATCTCATGACATTCAAACCGAGAAGACCTTAGATCCTCTCAGCATCACTAGATTCCTCATAGGGATCAACAAGGCCTTACGCTAATCCTGTTCCCTTCTTTAACTTCCTCTTCTGGTTTGCCAATTAGCAATGCTTTTTTGTTGACATTGATTTATATAATGTTCTGTCTTACCACATGTAAAGCACGTGATGTCACTAAAATTGAAAATATTTTCACTTACGCACAACTTTCTTGCCTTTGTTTGTGGCAATTACAATACTATCACTTTTGGGTGCAAATGAAGACTGAGCCTAATTGAGTTTTTGTGAAACATCTTCGATGCTAGGTCTAGACCACCTAGTTGATGAGACCTTGAGATATGGCTTTAAATTTGGAGCACACTGGAATATCTCATATGAAATCTTCAGATATTACTCTAAATTTGAAGCACACCGGAATGCATCCTTGAGAGTCTAACTGGTCATTTCTTGGCACATGTCACAGTGAAGATTTGATTCAATTCTCGTGAACATGTAACAAGCTTTGTTATTTATGTCACTTCTGATTAGAATTTCTTTAGATTGGGTTATGTAGTTGTGATGCTCAAAGTACACTACCTCAAAGTGCCGAACTTATTGAGGAGCTTACTCTGGAGAGTTATAGATTTGCATTTAAGTTTTCTTTCACTTATCCCAACTGCCTACAGGTGGTTGTCTCGATCTTGGGTATTGCTTTTCTTGGTTAACCTAGAATATTTTAGCATGCTTTTTTTAAGCAATCAAATCTGATATAACTCATGTCTGCTAGTTGAAGTATATGTCCATGTATACTATCCAGTTAGAAAGTACTTTCGAATTGAGACAACCTTTTGAAGTTGGCAAGTCTATCTTCATTAGACCTGGGCAATGGGCGGGTCGGGCTTAACCGGACTTTGACCAAGTCAAATCGGGCTCGGGTCGGGCTTAGCTCAACTTATGGGCCTACTTTTATTACCAAGCCCGGCCAATGTGCAGGCTGGGCTACCCACAGGCTTTATTTGGTTCGAAATTTTGTTTTGGATGAGAGAAAAAATATTTTATTTTTTAAGTTTAATATCAAAGAACTTTATTTTTATATTACAAATGTATAAAATATAAAATAAAAATGATTCTAATATTCATATTTGTATTAGATGTATAATAAAGTTGATTTTTGTAGTTAAAAGTTTTGTTAGGTCAAGAAATATCTCGAACCAAACGAAGCCAAAGTGTTTGAAATTTATATCCAAACATAATTTAGGTCCTAGGCATTCTGGCATACTATAATATTGCTATTTACGCTTTTCATAATTACATATTAATATACTTTTATTTAAGTTGATAATTACAAAATCCAATAATATCTTTCCTAGGATATTAATTTAAAATAGTTAAACAAATTAATGAGAACTCTAAGCTAGTAAGCTCTATGTTTTCATTCAATTTCTTCAATAACCAAAGAAAAAAATTAGAACCTAATAAATATAATTTCAATAATATCTGTTATAATATAAATATTATCAAAAGAAGCATATATGGCAACATCATCATTTTCAACATGGGCGGGCGGGGTTTGGCGCGGGCCGGGCTTAACCGGGCTTTGACTAAGTTAAATCGGGCTCGGGCCGGGCCAAACTCGAATATCGTGCCAAAATGAATGACTAAACCCGTTTAAAATTTATCGGGCTTTGGCTAGCTCGTCGAGCCACCCGCCCAATGCCCAGGTCTAATTTTCACCCTACAATTGAGATTGTCATCAAGACAAGCTCTAGAACTTGTGATGATCTATCCAATTTGCAATCAATAATAGTACTCTCTCTATACGAGATAAGGGTCATGGCCACCCTATATGGAATATCATAGTGATTCAAAGGTCGCTTGTTATGGACATGTCCGGGGTATGAACCAGATGAATCGTTTGTACGGAAAGTAGCAAGGATCCGCCCATCCGTAGAATCATGCATCCTCTTTTAGGTCAACGTCTGGTCAATTGCTGCTAAAGGGTGTTGAAGTTGGATATCCTTGAGATTGTTCACCAATCACCATTTGCCTTAGAACAATGTTAAGAAGAGGGGTTCGAGGTGACAAACTACCTAGATCCCAAGACATCCACTCTACCTCCCAATTCATCTGTTTGTTTGCCCATAGAAAAACATTTCTTCCATTTGATCCCGAAACATAAGCATGGTTTCATATCGCTGATACTTAGTTAACGATCACTATTACGTGCACTACTATGAGCAACCATGATGAAAATTACGAAGTAGAAACCTAGGCTTTTAAACTGTGACTCAATTCCAACCTAGTGTAGCCTATCGATCACAAATTGATCTTCAAGCTGCCAATAAGATTTTGCACTAGGTTTATGTGGCTTAGTCTTTAAACTTTGAGGAGATAGGATAAACAATAAACCCAGAATTTAACTTTATCTCATTATCAGGTGATTTCAACTATCGCCTGGTTTGGGAATGTTGGGCGATTTCAACAAAAGGGCTAAAACCAAGACTTTTTTTGGTTTTTGTTTTGAATCCGATTCCTAACCTAATATTTAATATTGTAGGATGCAAGTAAAATGTCACCCATGCAACATCCTAAAATTTACTATTGTAGGATGCAAATGAGATATGCCACACAAGGATGAACATTTTCAACGTGGAATTCATGCAATTTTAGAGTTGTCATTCTCATCCCTTGAAACTCTTAGTAGGATAACATTATTTATCAAGCTTTAAAAAAATTAACTCCTATGAATGCAAATCTAGGATTAAATGAGATCATAGATGCCATTCCATTCATCAACATGAAGAAAAGGCAAAAAAACATGAAATTATATCAAGGTCCTAGAAATATCGTGCGTTGATTATGAGCTCTGGAATTTTTGTCAATCAGAGGCAAACTTCATAATATGAAACTAGAATCATGAACCTGAAAGCAACTAGCAACTTTCAAAAATAACCCTTGAAAACTCGGGAAACAGTGGATAAATACCAAGGAAACTCAAGGAGATAATCAAATAAAGACTCTAGAACATATGTTCCCTCATGAACACCCTAGATTGATGGCCTACAGTTCCTCTGAAGCCTGCTTGTACCAAGTTGCAACACCACCCACCTATGCTGGAAATAGCAAATCCTCCCAGCTTTCTTTCTCTTCACAAGTGGAAATCTCATCATTATTGTCAACCAATTGTGAAAAGTGAGAAAAAGGTCCTCATCATGTTTCCCCAGTCCATGCCACATGGAAGGCAAAAGAGAGAAACCAAGTGCCCGCTCTTGTTTTTATTGCATCAACTATGGGATAATTAGTCTTCTGAATTTTATGTATGCTTATTGGGCATGATATATTTCATCTGTTTCACTCGGCTGCCTACTTCTTTTTTCAGCCACAAGTAAAGCCTCATCCAAGGAAACTGAACGTATTGATCAACTTTTTTACTCTTACTATGATAAAGCTTCTGATATGATAGGGTGAGTTTCTACTTCCATTCTTTGGATTTTTTTAATTGTTTGTGTACTTCCTTCATAGACATTTGTAGAGGCTTATTTTGTTATTTTTAGTTTAGATGTAGGAAGATGTATGGGCATTATTCAGTTGTTGTGGCACTGGTAACTCCATCTTTCTGGATCAACTTGAACAGCAGTCTGGACATTACATTTCAAAGGCTTTGACATCATAATAAATTACTATGACTACTTATTTTTTGAAGTTAAGATTCAGAATATTTGTACACAAACCTATACAAGTATCTGCATGTTCATTGTTTTTTGTTTGTCACAGTAGAGCAAGTAGTTTTAGTAATACATAGAGTGGGGAAAAATATATCTGTTTATCTTGCAGATGTTGCTCTGAAATGACCTTGCTCAATAGTGAAATCTCAATTGAGTGGGCCTTTAGTATTCATACGCAGGTCTCATTACTTTACCAATCCCCATGTTCTTTGAAGGAATCTCTTAATTTATTTTAAGTCATTTTTTATTTAAATCATAAAGGCATCTTGCATCAGAGTGAAGTAACTATCAATTGAAGATACTTGGGATTTCTGCCTTAAGAAGAGTCCTTGAATCAGGGATGTTAGTTTTGCTTGAAGGTTGATCGATAGTTGAATCTGATTTTGGATTGATTCAAGATTAACTCGATTCAAGCAAGCTGATTGACTGTCCATTTTTATTGATCAAGATTATTTTCAGCCCAATCTCGAGTTGGCATTGGTTCAGATTGAGTCTGCTAAGATCGGATCTATTGGAAAATAATAATAATAATAATAATGATATTATTTTACTAATAATTATTATTGGTATATTGCAAATAATTAGCTTCATTATGTTAGTTTTGAGCTAATAGACTGCTATATGGTTACCTTGGAATTTCCTCTTATGCCCCTTTTTCATATTGGTAAATAAATCTTCTTTTTTATTTTTATTTGTAGCTTTTAGATAAAGATGAATGTCTAGGATTTAAAATGTTTAAATGAACAAATAACAGATAGGTGCCCAAGTTTTTGACTTAAAAATCAAAAATTAATTGAAAGTCAAATTGAAGTTTGCTCAGATTAAGTTTGAATCGTTAACCATTGAGCTAGGCTTAGCTTGGATTACAATCGGATTAAACTCTCCTTATCCAAATTTTGGATTGAATTGAAAACTTTCAATTTAGTCTTCAACCGATGTCGGATCGGCTCTAGATCGGATCTTTAGCACCTCTACCTAGGATGCATGAAGGACATACAATTTTAATAATTTTGTTGTTTATCTTTACCAGAATCAATTATTTCAAAAAATAAAGCTTGATTTTAATGCAAATAAAAATAGGGAACAGGAGAGATTGTAATTCATAGAGTTCAAATTCTTCATTGCTTTTGTTTTTCTGAAGAAGGAAATGCATGCTTTAGTACTCAAATTTCTAGTTGTAGAAATTTCTTATTTTTGGTTGGCTCTATCAGTTATTGAAAACTTCATTCAGTCCCTTGTTTGTTAGGCTCTTTCAATTGTTTTTGCAGACAGTTGCATTTATTTTTGTTGTTAGGGTTGATTAGTAGAAAATGGAATTGGGAAGGATTTTCTTCTCATTATCTTAGTGGGAGCTTAGATTTTTTTTTTCTAGGAAAATTTACTTATGTCACCCATAAAGTAAGCTTTATTACATATTTCACCCCCAAAGTTATCTATTTATTTTTGTCCCCCCTAAAGTAAGTTTTATTACATATTTCACCCCCAAAGTTGTTACATCAAGATTAATGGCCAATGTTTCACCCCCAAAGTTAAGGTCACAGGAAAATAACGGGAGTGAGGGAAGGGGTTTAGTTTGTAAATAATCATTCAAAGTTAGGGGGGACAAAAGTAAATAGATAACTATGGGGGTGAAATATGTAATAAAGCTTACTTTAGGGGTGACATAAGTAAATACCCTTTTTTTCTAATAATGAAAGTTGACGTGCAGTTTAAGGAATTATAAAACAACAAAAGTTAATCCTTCTAATTTCATGTTTCTATTGTGGAAACGTATGGTTGAAAGCTGCAGTTTACTAGCAATGTGGTATTGCTACTATCATGCTTTCAGCAACAGGTAGTAGTTTAGATGATATACTGAACAACTAAAGATAATATACCAGACCACTTTTTGGCATAAATAATGAACTGTACTTGTAGTCAATTATTCTGGAAAAATAGTAACAGAAGAAACATTTAGTTCGAGTCTTAAATAACTGCATACTTTTGCTCTAATTCATCCTGTACAAATGCATGCATGGCTTCCACTTTTTAGGAGAATGACATGAATAGCAGAAACTATTGTTTACACATAATAGGAAAAGGATGACATGATATTTATCCTCATTGAAAAAAAATGAAATGAAGATCAGATAGAGACTTATATCCATGTCAACAATTAGAATCTGAAAATTTTAAAGTGCTATGATTTCTAAGTAAATCTTCATCAAGTCATAATATATCAGTCTGCAATAAAAAATGAACATGCTTTGGTGAAACAGCACTATATAAAGTAACTTAGGAAAAGTCGGTGAAAGAAGTATCATGTTTTCCTAGTACCTTTGTATGTAAAAAATGTAGGCACGTTGAGGATTAAATGTATCTATAAGATGTGCCAATTCATCTATATGCCAAGTGCTGTAGTTTTGATCTCCAATATTGAAATGGTATAAGGTAACATTAACTTTGATCAAATTCTCAACTTTAATTGACTAGGGTAGGTCAATACACAAGGTATGATATAAGTTGGGTAAGAGCAAATACAAACTAGAACCAAAAAATAAGGGATCTTAAAAGTAACATGCTTGAATGCTTTTTTTGAAGCTTGATTCATGTTCAAGATCAAGCTTGAGCTCGGTTGCAGCCATAATAGAGGGATGAGGTCTTGTGAAAGATGTTTTTCGATGGATGGAATAAAGCTAAAGCTAGTCATAAAGCTAGAATGGCTTTGCTAATTCATACTGCTAATCTAAATGTTTATTCAAATTTTCCCACGGAATAAAGCTAAAGTTAGTCATAAAGCTTGAATGGCTTTGCAAATTCATACTGCTAATCCAAATGTTTATTCAAATTTTCCCATGAAGACCTTTAAGTTGGATCTTGCTAGTTGGTTTGTTGGAGCTGGGAGATAAGTTATTGTAGTGGCAATTCTTGTGATGGATATGTAAGTTATCTACTAGCAAGTAGTTAAAAAGAGATGATGGTTTTTGGAAAGGACCATTCTTAAAGGATCATCTTAGTAAGTACTAATAACGATCTTTTCTAAAATATGTAAACGGTAGTGGATTAATTTGGCATTTAAGGAAGAGGTAGGAAGAGGCCCTTACTTTTAATTTGGCATTTAAGGCTCATATTTCGCCATCTCATCACAAAATGTCACTAATTTCATCCTTTTCTTCTCTTCTCAGAAATGATTACGAAGAAAGGTGAAGATTTTAAAAATTCTTAACTCTTTTGACAAACTTTATAGGTTAGCACGTGGGATTGTTTATAGATTAGGTATTTAGATATTTTAAATGGTCAAAGATATATTTATCTAGGATGATGTACTCTTCATATGTTTTCTATGTCTATCAAAGGTTTGTGCATGAGGGACAAGATGGATGTGACACTTATTAAAGATAAGATGAGTGAGGGGCGTTTAAGGTGTTTGGTCTTATCTTTGCCTATAGAAGCATCTCTACATGCATGTGAGAGGATCCTCATGTCAAAGAGAGGGATGGGGAAACCATAAATGTTAAAGGAAATGGCCATTACTTATGAATTTGACTCACTTTCACAAAGTGATGTTTAAGGTGTTTGGCCATGTCCATCTTTGTTTATAGAAGCCTCTACATGCATGTGAGGGGATCCATGTCTGGATGTTAATGAGTGGGATGGGAAGACTAAATGGTTAGGGATATGATCATTGCACATGAACTTGATTCGCTTTCACAAAGTGCACTGCTTTGAATAGGACTGAATGGAGAACTCCATGCAGCCAAAACTAATCAGTTTTGGATCAAGGCTTTGTTGTTGATGGTGGTCCTAACTGCATCTGGAAGATGTCTTCCTCTTTAAACAATTGAGAGGTGTTTGGTAACAATTGTAGAATGTTTAGAAGGTTATGTTTCTCTAAGCCCTTCTGAAGATTATATTCTTCTTAAGACCAGGATCTATCCTTCTAAAGCATTCCGGCAAATTTGACTTGGGTGGCCAATTTGATTGTTAAAGATTGAAGATCAACTGATGTTCAGGTCATTAAATCTTCTAGATGTCTTGAAGGCCTCCATCCATTGCTGAGAGGTGAGTTTTTTTCGGCTGCCACATATGTATAGATAATATTTAATGCATGAACTGATTTTATCGATTTGTATGATGTAGGATCTTATTTTATTATCTCATTTTTGTCTAGGTACATTGGCCCATATTTTCCTCTCATGAGATCTCAACTTCTGCACATGTTTAGAGTTGTAGGGTAGGAGATAAACATTTACCTTCATAATAGTCAAATAGATATGAGGGAGAAATGATCTAGAGATGGATGGCTGAAAGGTTCTCGCTGATTAGTCGTGGAAGTTACAATGAAACAACAATGTTCTCCTTTTTTTTAATACTAATGTATTATAGCCATAACAAAACTTTAATATGCTTTCCATTTTGATAAAACAAAAAAACTGCCTTCTCACTTCCTGAAGCCCTGAAGACAGGTAACCCTAAAATTGGTTTTCTCAACTTAAGATTGTTATTGCTTCTACTTTCATGAGATTGTGCTTTTTTCAGCATATACATTTTTTTATAGCCCACAAACATTTTACGCCTAATTTTGTCTAGTGCTTTAATTCTTAGGTCCGTAAAGCATCGACATATGATTCGTTGCTTTCTAGGTGTGGCATTTTTGAACAATGAAGCAGTTTTTTCTTTTCTTTTTCAAGGAAAATTTGGACAGCACTTTCAATTTGTTTTTCTACCATTTGTGCTCATTCATAGATTGCAAACTTTGGAATCAACCTTCATGTTATTTTCCCGGTCTCTTTTGACATCAAATAAATGATAACAAAATATTGGAACTAGATTACTGAAAGTTGGATAACATTGAGATATAATTTTCTTGAATCAAATTTAGTAAGTCAACTACGTTTGAATTTGAGTTGGCCCAGATAATCAACTGTTTGCAATTGTTAATTTGGAGCAAATTGCATTCTTGCATTCTTGCATTCTGTGTTGTGTATTACCCATACTGTCATGACCCACTTATGTAAATATGCTCGAATATCATCTCATTTTTTTACTTGGTCCACCCAATCTCTTTCCATTTTGCTATTGAAACCCATGCACCATGAAGTAAACCGATGTGACAACTATCCCTTTAAAAGATTGCAAAGGAGGGGGAATGTATTTGAAAGAAAAGATGAGGATGTATTAATGTGGGAGGTAAGCTACTATCAAGAATATTCAATAATACTGATAAGTAGGGCATATGAGTCCATCACAGAGGATGAAAAAACAAGTGGATAAGGTCTCCAATCTGGCATGCTCTTGGTATTTTCTTTTTGCGAAGTGATAAATATGAAAGGAACCTCATTTAGCTTTTAGATATCTTGATCTACTAAGTCTTGTAGTCAGAGATCATTTTGCATTTCCGTTGAGGTTTTTTCAGTCCATTTAACCATAATCACATGGTCTACAATGGATTTACATTCTTGCAGGTTAATAGGTCATTATATAGTCATGTTGTTTTTATCCTTGTGTAGGTAGTCGGCTATTTGTTATACAGGTGGTTTTGTTGTTTCTATCCTCGTGTAAGTAGTTGTCTGTTTGTTATGCAGATGGTTTACTGGCTACCTACATTAATGTTGTCGAGCTATGATCTTTGTAAGGTTGCTGTCTGACAACTGCTTATATCAGTAGTGTCATCTCTTGAATTTTTAGGCTGCATGACTTATGTTTCTTTTGCCTTTAACCTTTAATAATGCTGGTGTTGTCCAATATACTTTTTTGTGACATAGAAAACTTTGCCTTTGTCGGTGGGTGTGTTTGCAAAGTTAACTTTGATAAAGTTAAAGTTAAACTTTGATGAGGATATTGTTTTATTGAGAGTTGTGTATAATGTGAAATAAAGTTAGCCTTTCATTTTGAAATATATATATGATGTAAAATATGATTAAATTTTAGGGTTAATTACCTACATGCTATAGTAAACATATTTTTTACATATTACCCATCTATATTTGATAAGCTACATAGTACACTTTTTTTGCAGTGTGCACACCATAAATTATTAAAAATATTACATTAGACACACTATGATTGTGGTATAAAGGTAATTTTTATATACTTGTGATTTGTGAAATGTAATTTATTAAATATGGATGAGTTATTTGTAAAGTGACAAATATCATGTGGCAAGCAAGTAATTACCTCTAAATTTTAATATTGAAATTTGTGTATAATGTGGCATATCAGGTTCAAATTAATAAGGTTATGTTTTATCATACTAAAGTTAGCATGTGACATTCCATATTTTCTTTTTCGATTTTTGGCTTGCCTTCATTCTTTGGCTTGCTATATGATCAGTATCGTAGACATAGTTCAGTGCCCAAGCATTCATGGTAAACAGCAATGTCATAATAATGCATGATACAGTACCAACCAAAATTAAACAGCTGTCTATGTAGTGCTATCATCATATCAGTCAACACCAACGACATCTAGTTCCTAGAAATTTACTGGCTGTACCTTTTTTTTTTTTTCTCTCTGAAGGAACTGGCTCTATTTATTATACAGCAAAAATTTACTGGAAACTGACTGAAGAGTGTTTGCTCTCCGGCTGTTAACTTTTCTGCCCAACTAGAAAATTAGCAACGGCAGCTTTTCCAATTATTTTGGATGCCTACATATATGAGATGCAAAACGATGAGCACCACTCTGAGCCAATTTGTTAGGTTGGTTATTTTTAGGGGTTAGCAAATGGCTGATTGGTTCAAACATCTTTTGCGTGCTACCCCAACAGTTTATACCGTTATCAATGGTCCCTAATAGGGATCATTTTTTTTTCACAGTTTTCCTTGTCATGCTTCTGGCAATTGACCTGTTTACATAGAAACATGGATGCAGAGGCCATGTTCCAAAGTACATGTATGTATGTATGTATGTATGAACTTGCCAGTCTGCAGGATGATTTTAACTTCGTTTTTCCCGATATTTTTTTTTAATAAAAAGTTTCTTCATTGTGAAATATATTGTCTTCAACGTCTACATTACTTCTTTATTGCTAATGATACACTGGCGTTTCAGCTTTTTGGTGCCCTAACTTGTTAATTTTACTGATAACTCATCATTTTCTTTTACTGCCATTTGGTATACAGCCCTGAAGGTATTGAATCCTTTTGTTCCGACCTGGAACTAAAGCATACTGATGTGAGGATATTAATGCTTGCCTGGTATGCCATTTCCTCCTGATTCCTGGTGCTGTTCATTGTTGTCTGGTTATTTAACTGATGCCGTATATTAGGAGGATGAATGCTGGAAGGCAAGGATATTTTTCTCTAGTAAGTATGCTGACATTCTTAAAAAGTTATACCTTCCTGTATGCAGATGCAATTGCATCAATTGACTCTTCTACTTGCTTTGCTGTTATTCTTCAATCCTATGCAAGTAAATGTTGGAGGCAAAACATAAAGCTTATGATTGGTGTTCGGCTAATTGTAACACTAGGTTTTTTTTTTTTTTTCCAAAAATGTCTCTTCTCTATTTGTATTTTTCTCAACGTAGGCTAATATAAGTACAGGAGAGAGGAGAGGATGCCTGATTTAGATGACAACTTTTACATTTCATTCTCCTTATTCTCCACTTTTCCATATATATACTTTAAGCCTTCTTATAAGCTTTTTAGGGAAATAACTAGTCAAGGCATTAAAATAGAGATTAAGGCTTGAAAGGTCGCTTGACTTAATAGCTATATTGATTCTCCTACCTCATTACTGTTTGATCCAGCTTAAAACCAAATTGATGGAAATTTTGTATTTCAACAGTAAACACATTTATATTTGGCCTTATCACAGGAAGAATGGCGACGAGGCCTTAAAGCTCTACGAGCTGACACTATCAGCAAACTAAAGAAAGCTCTTCCCGATTTGGAGAAAGAGGTCTGTGGATTTCTTGTCTTTCTGTTTTGTGCTTACATTTTTTGGGCCATGCTTTACACCAAAATAGTTATTTTGTTTAAAAACAAAATAATAATAAATTATTGTTATTATTATTATTATTATTTTTTTATAAATTTCAATATTTAAAAATTTACTTTATTTCACATCCTAGATTATTTTCAATACAACTTTCAATTTTTCTTTAAATCCTACACAATTTTGAACATAATTAATTAACTTCATTTTTCACCATGCACACATCTCGAGATGAATTTAAAATTTCAATGCCATGAATAAATGATTTCAATGCCAAGCAGGCAACTTTGGAGATAGCTAAAATCTATTTATTTTATTTTATTTTATATGCAAATTGGGAGCGGACTAACATTAATCTTCATATGTTAAAAGGTCGTGAGGCCTCAGAATTTTCTGGACTTCTATACGTATTCTTTTCGTTACTGCCTGACAGGTCATTGATTCTATAGCTTGAAATTTTCAAACTTGATCTTTAAGTGTTTCTTTTCCTGATCTGACCATCTTCTTTGTATTCAGAAGAAAAGCAGAAGAGCATAGACATTGAGATTGCCTGTGAATTGCTTAATCTTGTATTAAGCTCCAAGTTTCTTCCCCAGGTTAACAAACTAGTAGAGTATCTCAAGGTGCTCATTCTGCTGTAATTTTGAAGTTATTATTGATATAGTTTCCCCTATTTATCTGCATTAATTGAGTTCTTTGCGTAACAAATAATGCAGCAGCAGCATGAGTACAAGGTAGTGAACATGGATCAGTGGCTGGGCATTCTCCGGTTCTGTAATGAGGTCTGAATTACTTTTAGGGTAAATTATATAAGTTCTTTATGTTGGCCACCCTTTAGATAGGTTCATATTTTTTTTTTTAAGTCTTTTCACATGGATCCCTGAGGTTGCTCAATCGTTTCACAGAAGTCCTGCTATTAACTTTTCCATCAATTAAATAAAAAACAAAAACTCTTACTATTCCTCATCTTTCTTTATTTTTTTTCTTTCATGCAATTTAATTCTTGCTGTGTCCGTTCACATCTTCGTCTCTTAAGCTCCTTTCGGTCTGCCTTTAATGTTTCCACCATGGAGAGAAGGGGGAGTAGATAAAGTGGTTCTCATAAGGATAAAGTAAGTGAAGATTGGTGTTTTTGTCAATGTTAAAGTCAAAAATATGAGAACGATCTGAGTTTAAGTCAAGTCAGGCACAGCTCAAGCTCGGCTCATCTCAATTCAATTTGAGTTTGAGGTGGCCATTGTCAACTTTGAGTTGGCTTGAGCTTTAATCGAGCTACCCTCCAATGAATTGTACTTTTTTAAAAAATAAAAAATAAGTTCTCAATTAGTTCAGATATCTTAATTATAGCTAAAACATTTATGTATATAAGTAATAAATTATTAATTAAATCAATAAATATATTATTTATATTTAAAAAATAAAGATCAAGCCAAATTTGATCAGATTCAACTATGGCTCACGGCTTAACTCAACAAATTTGAGTCAAACTCGATTCTTGCTAAATATCGATCCGAAAATCCAGCGATTCGAGCCGTACTCTCACCCCTAGTCAAAAACCATTACATCGAAGTTATTTACGTGAAACACATGAAATAAATCGGAAACTCAAAAACTTGAAATAAAAATTTGTTGGAAAAACTTTTGTGAATTTAAAAAATCAGACTCCAATGAAAGATGGGCCAAACCTCAGGGACTGGTTGCACTTTACCAATATTTTTGTTATTTTACTTTTTTTTTTTTACATGTGATGCAATTATTATTATTATTATTATTATTATTATTTTTTTTTTTTTTTTTTTTGACAGATAAACTTTCCGTCACTTGATAACTACGACCCTGACCTTGCTTGGCCTATAATATTAGACAATTTTGTAGAGTGGATGTGGAAACAGCAGCCCTAGCTCTCTCTGCATCAGCATTGCCGTTCTTAGAATTTCAAGAAACTATGTGTACTCGGGATTATTGTTAGTTTCTGTTCATTATTCTTTCTTTGACTTGTAGATTAGTAATTTTTTTTTTTTTTTTTTTGTTCCTGCTGTTGTCTCATTAATTTCTTATTACCTTCAAAGCATATTTGCTCTTAGGTTGAATGGTAATTAATGATTCTCTCTCTATGAAATTTATAGTCATTCATTGGATTTTGTTTTCTGTCGATGATAGTCCTAATTTCCTAAAGTGTATTCACGCAGGGGTGTTTGGTTCAGTGTTGTCTTTACGCGTTATTTGGTTTTATGATATATGTAGATAATTTTATAAAAAACTATTAAATGGTAATTAAAAAAAATTGATATTTAGGTACTGTAATGAAATATTTCCTTAGTTATTACACCATGAATCTGATAAAGTGCTTAAAAGGTAAATTATGGTTTAAAGAAAGATTTGTTTTCTTTCAAGTAAATGTGACTAATTTCTTCAACTTATGTATTTAATGTGTAATAAGTCATATAAGAAAATATTGTTTATCAATTTATATATTTGATAAAATTATATACATTTGTAGGATTTAGAACTTTATATATAGTGTGAGATATATATAAATTTTAAGGTAATATTTATGTACAAGAATTATGGCATTTTATCATTTAAATATTGTTTATTTTGATTTTAGGGGAGTGCATGATTGAATAACTTTTTCGATGGTCATTTATTTCAGCACTATTCTAATCTAAACAAGTTTAATTGTAGAGTTTTTTGTTATTAGTTTAACAATTTTGCATTAAAAAGTAATTTTATAATTTAGGATTATATTATTTACTTATATTGATTTGAAATTTTTATTTTTATTTAATGTAAAATAATTAATTTTTGTGTTCCTTTTATTTCTTATTATTAGGTTTAGAAGGCTCCTAAGAGCTGCTCTTTATTCTAATAATTTTTTTTTTTTAGATATCACATAGTAATTACTCTTCACCCTCTTTGACTAGAGGTAACACAAGAATATTGATGATATTTAAATGAAGGGTAACTAACATTATTTGGGTCCCTGAGATTTAATCGTAATATCATGTAGGTACATAATTTAAAAAATTCATCAATTGGGTCCGTAAGGTTGATATTTAGGTTTCAATCAAGTTCTTTTTGTTTAATTTTTATTTTTTTATTTTTTAAATAAAATTTATATTTCAATTAAATATATAAATATTAATTTACTAAAATGTTTCTCCCTATGCGCACAGAAGCCACGTAACGGACAACGTAGACGACATGGTTTGCGCACGCCAAACTTACGTGAGGGCCGATGCGGTGCGCACAAGCCGCATGCTCTGCTACAGCCCTGAGGCCCTACGCACGTAAGTCAAGTGCGATGCTCTGCACACGTGGGTGGGTGCTGGTCCCACGTGTCATTGCTATCGCAACACCCATGACGCTACCGTAGGTGGAAGAGATAGGAGGTATTTTTGTTCAATTATTTCATTTAATTAAAATTTTATTTTAAAATTTAATATATATATATATATATTAAGTAAAAAAAAATTTGATCGAAATTTAATTGTCAACTTTAGAGATGCAATTAAAAGTTTTTTAAAATTATGATTCTATATGATATTACCTAGTGGATATTTATGCTTAAATGAAATGTAGTTAAACTCTTGTGCTTAAATATAGAAGGTTTTCAAATATAATTGAGAATATTGTCATAATTAAATATTAGAGAATAAAATAGCTTTTAAGGTCAGAATAAATCCAAATTTATTAGATTTTATGATATATTAGATTTCCCATTTATGATTTTATTAAAATATTTAAATTTAGCAACTTTGGAGTCCTTAAAAATTTTATTGTTGTATTTACTAAACATAAAAGGCTTGTTTAAATTATAAAATAAATATTGAAAACCTTTATCTAAGGAATAATCTTGAAATATTATAAAAAATGACCTTAAATTTTAAATTTACATGATTTGATATTATCTTAATGTTATATTATATTATTTAAATTTTTTTTTTGAATATTAATTTTATAAATTTTTTAAAAATTATCTAAAAATATCATCAAACTAAAACAGTTATTTTATATAAATAATATTACGTAGCATTATTATAATATTAAATTAAATGTATCTTAATTATAATTTCTATATAATAATGGTGTTAGAGATAAAAAAAAATTATTTTTATCATATAAAATATTTTAGTTGATTTTAAAATTTTGAATTATCTATTAAAGTTATTTAGTACCAGTGTATCACTCATATAGAATATTTAGAATGTTAAGTGTTATTATGATATTATATATTTTACAGAGAAAAAAAATGATATATTTTACAAATATTTGCTTGATAGTTGTCTAACTGTTTATATTTAATTAAAAATTTTTAATATATAGTATTTCTATATTTTAGAGATATATTCAGTTGAATTGTCTTAAATTATTATCTAATTATTCTATAATTATCTGTACTCAACTGAATTTATGTGATATATATTGTATTGTCATATAAACATAAATATTTAGTTGAATTATTATTATTTGTACTCTAACAATTATATATTTATCTGTATTTAATTAAAATATAATGATATAGAATAAATTATTTTCTAATAGTTTGCATTTATTTGAAATTTTTTATTATATTGTCTAATAGTTATATAATTATTTATATTTAATTTAAATATTTATGTATGTCATGTGAATGGCAATTGTTTAATTGAGTTTCGTAAATATATTATCTAATAGTCTTATAATTATTAATATTTAATTATAATTTATTGATATTTAGTAAGTTTATATTTTATAGTAGGTATAATAATTTTATAATTATCTATGTTTAATTAAATTATTTTAATATATATTTAATTTATCGAAATATAAAAAGGTTTCAGTTTAAATTTTAAAACGGGTTGTATAAAAAAAATTAAAAAAAAAACTGGGAGATTTTCTCCAGACCTGTCTCCATTGGCTATATGACTAATGGGCAACATTAATGATTTAAAATTATTTGTATTTTATTCGTTTTGAAGTTGATTTTTTAAAAAAAATAAAATTAATTCATTTAAAATAAAATATATTAAACTCATGATTATTTTAATATTTATATAATAATATATGTGTAATCTATTAAGATATATTAAATTTTTTTATTTATATAAATATATTATATAAGTTACTTTTGAAAAAATTAAGATATGTAATATATATAAGTTTAATTAAAAAAGTATATATTATATGAAAAAATGTTTCTGGAATAAAAAATAAAATTAAAAATTAAGCTGAATTTAATTTAAAAATTAATTTAAAATAGAATAAATTTTAATTATTCGGATAAAATTTGGCTTGAACTGAAAGTCTGCTAACTCTTCCTTTCAAAAAAAAAAAAAAAAAAAAAAAAAAAAAAAAAACGNAAAAAAAAAAAAAAATGCACTCGGTCTGCTCGACTCGTTATCAGCTGACTCCTGTCCAGTAGCATCGCTGAAGAGCTGATCGGAAGGGAAGAACCCGGCGAAGATGGATGACCCCAGGCTGATCGGAGGGCTGCTTCTCTTGCTCTTTGCAGTTTCGTCTGAGGCTTGGACGGGAGAGATCCATGGCAGGGTCGTATGCGATGTGTGCGGGGATTCCACAGTAGGGCCAGAGGATCTCCCCCTTCAAGGTTAGTCTTCTCGCCCTGCATCTTTTATAATAATTTGACTTTATGTGTTGCGATTGTTTTTCTGATTTTCAAGAATCTGTGAATCTGGACTCTCTTGTACTTTGTTTCTATCCCGTATCTTTGCTAGGGCTTGCGTTATGACTCACAAATTTCGATTTTAAACCTCCTATCCTGATATTCTGTCTGTTTGGTTAGATTTTGTTGGGACTCACAATAGTTTGCTTATAGGAGAAACGGCTGCTGGATCAAGTTGATAACTTTGAGTAAATGATGGTAAGGATTAGATGAGTACGCATTTTTTGTTTGTCCGGGGTAACATGTGAAAGGAGGGCCTGTTTAATTTCATGTATTGTATATTTTAAATTCACATGAGGTTCTGATTTGCTTATAAGTAGTAAAATTTAAAAAATACATCCCCAAAGAAAGAAGAATACGAACCTGCAGTTGTGACCTTTTTTTGGTTAATTATGTTTTGTTTTTGTTGGTGTTGATGCAAGAACTGATACCTTCATCACAATCATACACGTGTTATGCCAAGTTAGCAATCCAAAAGGAAAACAAGAAAGACTTAACTATGAGGATTAGAAGCAGAGGCCTAGATCTACAAATTCACCTCCACTCTCCTACCTCTCTACAATGCTATCAACTTGATCAAAGGTCATGGCCAACAACTTTCTTGCCTATAAAGAGGCCATTCATTCTTTAGTAGTGGTTTTCTCCTCTTCGTGGTCATCTCTACAACTCTCTCTTGGCTTTCTTCTCCCCCTCTTCTTCTTCTTATCCCACTGGTGTTATACATCTTTATTAGGTCTATAGGTGATCCCAGCTAATTCCAACTTTTCCTCCTCACCGGGTTGCCTCATTTCTGTTCCTTGATTTATTCTATCTCTCTTCAGTATGAGGCATTGAAATTGGTTCGTTAGCCTTCTTCTTACCAGGTCCTATGTTCCTATCAGGTCTGCTAGAGTGAGTGTGATCCCTTTTGAGGAGGATCCTAGATCATTTTAGCTTTATCTCTTAATCCTTTGTTTATTGTTTCTATGTTCTTTTATGGAACCAAATGTAGGTTCACATGGAGACGACCAATAGGGCTCACCCATTTTGATCGAAGTCCAAGGAGGTGTTAGGGACCTAATTCGACTCACCATTATCTCTAGAATGCTAGAAGAAAAACCGTTTGCATATTTAATCTTTTCCATGTACGAGCGGCCAAACAATCATCGTTGATCACTGTCGAAGGCCTTGCCTATGCTAACTGGATTCTGACAAGGGTTTCCCAACATTCTCTGAGTTCCCTTTGTCATTGTAATGCGGGCGATAACTCATCACCTTCATTTTCTATCTCTACAAAACCATCTTGGTGCTTCTTTTTAATTCTCAACTTGTTCGCTGAACACCACCCAGAGGGTGTCGTTAGGCCTTGTTGTACCGTCTCTGGCCATCTCTAAAGAATTCTACCTAAGATTCGACTGATTTCGGGACTATGATAGATTTTTAGGATTTTGTCATCTCTATCTCTCTCTTCATTGTCTTGAGCCGTGGTCACCCCACTTAGTTGGGGCAACCTCCAGAGCTATCCTTTGACTCATCCAAAGCCAACTTGGTCATCCCCAACACATTTTTGCTGAGGTTTGGCTGAGACCTTCTTCTCTCTCCTTCTTGAGACCAATTCCATCTCGTTGTTAGCTTCTAGTTGACCACCAGCACCGCTTTGACGAGCTTTATTCGACCTCACCGCTGACTTGTGTTTGGTCCTTCAACGATCTCTGACTCATCCTAGGAGAGGTCATCCCAAAATTGAGCTTTACCTAGTGTCAATCTTCTGCTACTGGAAAAAAGATATAGATTGTGGAAAACTACAATCTGAGTTCCCTTCATTTAATCTTACAAATAAGTCCTTTTTATTTATTTATTTATTTTCTCATCTAAATAATCATTGTATCTCTCGTATAACCCCCTCACAAGATCTCTTATTTCATGATGGAGTATTTTCTTGTTATGCTTGGCCTATGGCGTAGAAGACCTTTTCTGAATATCTAAATCTTGGTGTTCTCTTTGATATTTCTTGTAGGATTCTTTTTCTATTTACAAATCAGACAGTCACTCAATGATTTCCACCTCATGGCTGTACAAATTGTAGCATCAAGATTTTAGTGCCTTCATGTAAGATTCAATTCCCCTCTCTTGTTGACACTGGAACCTCACTGTTAGTGGCATGTACTCATTCCATTGATACTTACATCTAATGTTCTGGGGATTTCATCAATTTCTTTGGGAATAAGAATCACTGAGGTGGTGATGATTATCTCTTGTTTATGTTTGAACACACTATCCACTTTTGTACATTTTATTTCATCGTATTGTTTCTAATTCATTGTTTCTCTCTCCATTCTCCATTGAAAAAACTCATTGTTGCTCTTGTTTTGTGATGTTGCCTCACACGTTTGGTGGGGGCGTGATTCTTCCTCTATTCCTTGCATTGATTATATGGAGCTGTAGATTTGTACATCAACATGTTGGATCAGACCTTTCTAGCATCCGTAGAATCTTCGGTGACCCCGACATAGAGGTATTTAGCTTGATGAAGCTCATAATCACCAAAGGTTTAACAGTTTAAACTCTAGAAGGGCATTACTAACAATGCTTACCATCCTTCCCTTTGATGACTTGGGCTAAATAGGCCCATCACTTGAGCCTCTACAACTCACTCCGGCCCGCTCTTGTTGAGCGCAGCTTTCTTTCTCTAAGACATCTCACACTTATCTCTTCACTACAAAAAGTAGTTGTATTTTCTAAGTTTTAAGATTTTCTAAGTAGGATTGGGAAAATTAATTTTAATGCATTGATTTCTAGCATTTAAATGGATGCTGGAGATTAACTTGCAACTTGTCAGAGGTAAATCTTATAGGTGCTCTAATTTACCTCCAACTCATACTCATCCCTCCTTTGCTATTGTGCCACTGACAGTACCCAAAGCTCTCATACCTTACTTGAATGTTGCCAATCCTTGAGATATCCAATTTTTAGCTATCTTTGATATGGAAGGCTATGATATATTGCCTATAGAGGATTGCTTATGACAAAAATGTCCTTGGCCTTTGTTTGATTAGCACTCAATTGGTTGTAATGAAAAGGAGAAGTGAGGAAGGGAATTGATAATTCCCATTTTAAACTATTTGGAAATATAATAGTTAATTATGGTATCATTGATGATATAATCATATGTTTAACTAGCTTGTTGAACAATTTGATGTAGAGCATCCTCGATATCAACTTCGTAGACGATGCGGAGCACCATACGTGAAGTGATCCTGTTGCCGTCTCTTATCCCTAACTTTATCCTACTTCACAATTGGACTTTAAACTAGTAGGTAGCTAACTAGTTCAAGCAATATAGCCTGTAATTAACAATGTTGGGGTCAATTGTTAACTCTTGTTTTTGCATCTTCTATTATTAAATTTTGTGAAAAATTTTATGCTTGCGGTGTTTTTATTTTTTGTGAGCAATGCTAGTGCGGCTAGTTCTCTCAAATATCCTTGCTACTTCTTCTTTTCTTGTCCTCCATCACACTATGGTTCCTCCAACATCTCCTTATCCATTGATGTTTCTGCTCTTTTAATTGACATTGTGATTCATTTGTTTCCTTTTCCATCTCCTTCGAACAGGATCTATTTGATCTTGTCATTAATACTGTGCTGTGATGCTTAGTGAACCACTCTATCATAATTAGAGAGTACAGTGTATTGTAGAAATTAAGAATGCATTATTATTATTATTACTATTGGAAAGAAAATCACTTAGCTGCAAAAGAAATATTAATTGGAAGGAAAAGCCGAATGCTGCATAAAATCATACCAGATCCACGTGATTAATTTTGATGACAAGGTTTTTTTTACCTTAATTTAATCTAGTTAAAGAGTACTTTTATGATTAAAAAAATGGTTTTTTTTAAACGGCATGTGTTTTATGAGTGCTAATACAACTGCAATCCTTGAGAAGTTATTGAAGTTGGAACATTGTTTCCATCTAGGAATCACTGCTTGGGTGCTGTTGTTTCTTTGACTCATGTTGCTGTTATGAGCTATTTTCTTGATTTACATTGTATAGGGAAGTTTCTATTCTGTTTGTCCTAACAGTTTGGCTAATAGTAGATTAAGAAGTTTGAAATGGTAATTTTGTAGAAATAGAATAACCTTTAGGCTCTGTTTGGTTGGAGGAAAAAAGATGATTTGAAAAAACTTTATAAAAAGTTTTGAAAAATGTGTATGATGTATAATAAAGCAATTGTTTAATATTGAAATTTGTATAGGATAAGATGTAAAATATTATTTTATTTTTTAAAAAAATAAATAAGGTTTTAGATCCCCCAATCCAAACGGGGCCTTAGGTTTTTTTCTTATTTTTCCAGATTTGGCAAGCATCTGAAACTATTATGGAATAGAATATATTGCAATCATAATCTGACGAGCTTTATGATCAAAATATATCTCTTTGTAAATGGGCACTATTGTGGTCGTTCAGTTTAATGAAATGTTTTTTTAGTATCTATGTAACATGTATAAGAATATAAAGCTAACTTTAGGTTATAACCTACAGCTTTGTTGTGGTGATCCAGAAATTCTTCCAGTGTAAGTCCCTTCTCAAAGAAAGTGGGACCCAAATTTGAAAAGTCCAGTTTTTGCGGACTTTATTGGTTCATTTTCTTGTAGAGGTGATTTCCCAGTGATCACATCTCCAAGCTCTTTAGTAGGAGTGGGGGAAGCTTGTATGTAATGACATGCCTTTGAACTGAAGAGCCCTTCATTCCCAACTTTAGCCCATGTGATTCTGATAGACTTTTGTAGTCCTTTTGACCTTTCAATGCTCTGTTCAGCTTGGTGTGTGCTGGACTGAAAGATGGATAAATGATGAGCTGACAGCATGAAAGGCCAACTACAGTTCACAAGTGTGATTTTGATGCCTAGGAAATGCGTTCCTTACTTCCTTTCCTTTAAGTAAACTTTTATTGTTTACTTAACTAGCTGAATGAACTTTTACTTCTCAAAAGAATCTGGAAGTTTTGTTTCTTTTGGTTGGCGTATTTTTCTCCAGGTTTCCATCACCATCTCCATTTCTTTTACAGTCCTACCTCCAGCCTAGAGTGCTAACACCTCTTTATCCTTCAGAGTGTGCGAGAAAGTAGGAATTGCCAATGAGAAGCAACTGCTTGCTCGCAACGTTAACAAAGCATGGCAATTTTATATCTAGAAATCGATGCAAATTTCTGTATTGGCTGCAACGTTAACCTAACAACCAACCAGCATGTAAAAGCTCTAACAATCTAAAGTACCCAGTGATTGTCCTTGTTTTACATTAAAAGAGCCCCATGTCCCTTCTGGTTGTCGACATTGTGATCATGAAGGTAACTCACCCTGGAGCTCTTGATAATTTGCTTCAATTCTTCAAAAATACCCCTATTCACCTCATAGAAACATTTTCTTTGTACTGCAGGTGCAGAGGTGGCTGTGCTATGCATAACCAAAACTGGTGAGGTTCTAAATTACCAGGCTTTTACCAACTCGAAAGGCATTTATACAGTTGCGGAGACAATGCCGGAGAGCGACCGATGGGATTCGTGCTTAGCCAGGCCGATCAACAGCTTCCATCATCATTGCACGCGGAGGGGTGACGCCTATGCTGGGGTCAAGTTCACCTATCAGCAGCCCTCTGGACGCTCTCATGCTGTGAAGCCCTTCCTTTACAAACCTGTCTCTACTCCTACTTACTGCATTTGAAATTGTGAACATAACTGTAAAACTTCTGTCATATAACTTCGAAATTATGCTTATGTTCATGATGAAAAGAGCCTTTGGAAGCCTTCTGCACTGTACTAAGTTGATGCTAGAAATATTTTTCCTGAAATTTATTGCTACAAATATTTTTCGATCATGATCTGTGATGTTTATATTCATCATTTGAATAGGTCTCAATTTGTGAACTTACAGTATTCGCATCTCAAGTGCATTTTTCATACTTCTATTTGGTATTTTAGGATGATTTGGATGTCAACCAGTTTCTCTTCCCCTATTAATTACAAGTTCTACAGGTCTACTTTAATGATGTAAAATACCTTGGTATGCCCTGTTAGCTACTGAAATCCATCTTTTATGCTTTCTTCTTCTTTGTTTTTCTGTTATTGTTCATCCATTTTACCACATAATATTTAAAATTTTTGATGGCATGCATCTAAATATCTCTTTTTTTTTAATTTACGAGGGAATGTAACACAGGTCTGTTTGTTTGTAAAGTCTAATTTTAACAAAATTAAAGTTAAATTTGGATAAAGATTTTTTTATTAGAAGTTGTGGATGATGTGAAATAAAATTAGTTATTATGTCAGGATGTATGAAGGATGTGGTATAAGTTAGTTATTATTTTAGTACGTGTGTAAAATGTGAAATAAAATTAATTTTTATTTTAAATTATGTATATGATGTGAAATATAGTTAATTTTTAATATTAAATTTTATGAATGATTTGATAGGTTATGTTAAAATTAACCAGATTAATATTAAACTTGGTAAACAAACATGGCCAGAGTATTGTTGCTGCTGTTAAAATTACATTGTAGTGAAATTCACTTATGATTGTAAACAGTAGGTTGATCGAATGACGGTGGATTCCGTCATTCAAAGTATTTGAAGTCCTTTGATGCAAGTTGTTCTTGTTGTCCATATGATCATCCTTGATGAAATGAGCAAATGATTTTTTGAGCTATTAGGGCTTTCATTATTGCATGGTGCATGATTTTTTCTTGTTGGAATTTCATGAAGTAAAAGGTAGATTGTTGGGTCTCCAGCCCTAATTTCATATGCCATATGCCAAGTGAATTGATTTGGTGGCTAACCCAAACTACTCGAGTTAAAGAGAAAATTGTTTTGTCACCGTCGCTTATTAACATCAAACTCTGCACAAAAGAATAATCTAATCTAAAGTAAAAAAATAATTATTCGAATAAAATAATAATAAAATCAACATCAAAAAATTATATATTTTTATTTATATATCATATTTTATCTCGGCACATATAATCTCTAGCAATAAATTCTTGGTAATAACTTTGTTTCTGAGTATGATGAAGAGTTGAAGTTGGCATGGCGAGAAGCATGCTTTACTGTTTTTTCGTAGCCCACAGCCAACCTCGTCACAATTCTCCTCATCACTTTATAAGTTCAAAATATCATTTGATCGATAAATTAGTGTTTTTATTAGAAATAAAATTTCATTGAATCAAAATAAGTACAACGATTTTGTATAATAGCAGTAAAGAAATTAGGATATGAAGCTATTTCATGTCAAGGCATGTGCGACATTATTTCCTTCGCGCTTAGTATGTGATATTTCCGGTGATTTAATTGTGCCAAGTAACTTCTTCAGCCTATCTAGGTATAAGCTAATTATCGATACTAATTCTTATGGATTGAAGCTCGATGTTATGGCAACATCAAAATTCTTATTTTTGTGTTTTATTATTTGTCGTAATATATTTCATCGTATAAAAATAGGTATGAATTTCACTTAATTTAAAGGGATAATTATATATGTCTACAGTGAATTTATTATTTTATATATTATTTATTAATATTTAATAAATTATATTCTATATGTTCAGTATAATATCTAGTAATGTATAGTATTTATAATATAATTATTATAATGAATTGATAATAAGTAGAATGTAAAATAATAAATTTACTGAGATATGTAAGCAATTATCCCAAATATAAATATCAATTAACGGAGTGAAACCGAGGAATTCCCCGACGGAAGTCGCCGAAGTATTGATCAGCGATGCCGCCGAAATCCGAGAGTATCTCCGGCACCGCCGGCGGGGTGACGCAGTCTTTCGATCTGGGCTCGTTCGACCCGGTCCTTCTCGTCCTACGCTTCCTCCCCTACGGCTTCCTACGCCCGCCTCGCACCCGCCTTCGCCTTCCCTCCTCCGTCGCTCTCCCGTCACCGATGACCGTCTTCTCCCTTCTGCTTCTCACCTACTTCGCCGTCGTCTCGGGGCTTGTCTACGACGTCATCGTTGAGCCCCCAGGCATCGGTAGCACGCAAGATCCCGTCACCGGCACCGTGCGGCCGGTAGTCTTTCTTCCCGGCCGCGTCAACGGTCAGTACATTATCGAGGGGCTTTCTTCAGGATTCATGTTCGTGCTCGGCGGTCTAGGGCTTATTTTTTTGGATCTGGCGGTGGATCGTCATCGCGCTCGAAGTGTTCGCATTTCCTTCGCACTCTTTGGGTTTTTCGCTGTGGCGATCGCTTATCTCATGAGTATGCTTTTCATCCGCATTAAGATCCCAGGCTATCTGTGGTGATAGCGCCTAGTAAGTTAGAGGCTTGTGCCTTTTCGCGTAAGATTTTGGGAGCTTCACATTATATCTGTTCCAAGAGAAAAAGAATGATTTTAGCTGGATCCAAATTTATTTGGTGCTTTGGAATAGTAGTTAAAATTGTGGCTGTTGTGCTATTACTTATAACAATGATGTTTTTCCCATTCTTCTGAGTCTCTGACCTTTATATGCTGTTCTTTTTTTTTTTGGTTTATTTTGTGGGTAGATATATATTGTTATTGATACTGCTTTTAAGGGTTTAATTTACTAATTTGGAGCTAATATACCAGTAAGTGGTTAATATCGGAAATTCTTTTGTGATAAGTCGTGAAGTAGTTAGGTTGAAAGAAGAAGATCTGCTGCCTGTGTTTCAATGAATTTTCAGTATGTTCATTACTTCATGGCTGGTTTAGAAAAATATCTTTTCCAAAAATCATGTAGTATGTCAAAATAACAGTGAAGTTACTGACAGATGCTTCCTTGTTTCTGTTGACTTTTCAGTATGCTTATATACCAGTGAAGTCGTTAATATGAGAAATCTTTTGCGAGAAAACATGAGGTACTTGATTGATAGAAGATGATCTGCTTCCTCTACTTCAGTGATTTGTCACGGTCATATTTGATGGCTCGTTAGTAGAATTATTAGTTCTAGTAGCAACCATGCATCTATGAACATGTTCTTCTCCTTATCTGCATATAAGAGTAACATTCCCTTGGGCATATTGACTTTCAGAAGGCAGCATGGTCTTCTTCATATTGGTTACTTTGAGAAATGTAATGATGAATTTTATTATGTAGGTAAATTTTATGACTGCTCTTGCATTCATCATGACATTGGGAAAAATTAAATCTGCTGCTATATTTTTACATTTTTGTTTTGAATTTAAACCAGTTGCATCTTTAGCCAGTTATTGTCTTTAGTAGAACTTTTTTTATAAATAAATGTTAACTGCAGTTATTTCTATTTCTAGTCTTTAAGTATTTATCGCAATGAAAACCATGGTAGATGTACTTCATGGATTCTATAGAATATGAGATAAGGAAACAAATGAAAAACCTGAACTTTCTTTTTCAACCAACAGCTGAAAGCCTTTCTATTCAAAAAATAAATGCTGAAAGCCTAACCTTTTTTTTTCTCACTGAACATCAAAACCACTCTCCTTCACCATTTTAGAACACGATGCTACCGTTCTGGTTGACAAATGGATTTAATTTTCTTTTGAAGTGACTTGATCATGAATTGTGACTTACTTGAAACCATTAGATCTTGGCGACATAAGTCAAATTTCACAGCCGCATATCATGGATATTCAGGGATGGTAGTTACAAGATGATGACAAATTACTAGGCAGATTCTAGGTGGACTGTAGGACTACTTTGTTAAGATTGGTTCTTCCTTCTTCTAAGAAACAATACAAAAGTAATCTGTGACAAGAAACTTTATATACTTTCTATTTTTTTTTTTTCGGTGATCTCTTTCATTATGCCTATTTAATTTTCTTCTGAGATCACATATTTTAGATATATCAAATTCATGATGGATGCATATTTACTTATTTATGCTAAGATATAGCATGGTATTACTAAATTTTTATATTTTTTATCACCAAATTAATAGGATTTTACAGGTTGTTCTTCAAGGTAGATATGAAGGATACATGTAGAATTTATTTGAGAACATTTGGGATGCATTTGGTCATGAAACATGGTTTTAGGGTAGTCTATTGGGGACCGATTGTTTCACTTAAAAAATATTTTATTGCAAAACTGTCTGTTCTTGGCTTGATCCTTTGCACCAAGGTTAGCCTTAGCTCAAGTTCAACAGAGTAGATTCTGTTTCCTAAAAAATGACTTCTTTATGTTGGTTTGAGTTTATATATTTATACATGTATAAGAATTTATGTATATTTACATATGTATATATGTCAATACGCATGATTTATGTTTATACACAGTTATGTGTACTTAATAGCTAGCTAGCGTTTTCCATCTATGTAATAATTTAATCATTTTGCGGCATGCATTTTGAATCTCTTCTTCAGGGAGATGCACAAAATGAGCTTTGTTTTCCCTCCAACAACTAGCGCCCATTTCTTGATCCGGCCTGATAGAAAACCAAAATCCTACTTTCTCTTTAAACTAAAAAAGGCTTTAAAACTATGAGCTAAAATATTTCAACATAGTTCATGACCTTCCGCCTTGTCTGTTGACCCCATTGTTGATATCTCTGGTGTGATAATTATATAAACATGTATTTATGTAAGTATAAACATCAACACATGCATATTGACATATACATATTATATGTGTATGTAAATATACATAAACACATTCGTACATACATAACTGTGTACACACTACATACATTTGTATTTAGTTATAGAGTATCTATCTTTACAAACATATATACAATAAATACATTTGTGTCGATGTATATACATGTGTAATTATTGTAATACAATCAATAGTGATGCTGGTTTCATACTCCTATAAAAGCTAAATTATGCTCATATCCAGATGTTAGGACATATATCACATAGTTCTACCTCTTTGAAATTTTAAGTTATGGGTCCTTGAGGTTGGTGGTTGTTTTAAAGCTAGTCCTTGTAGTTAGAATAATACTTTATATGGGTCCATTTAGACCGTATCCATCACATTTTCATCAATAAAAGAGATTTTTGTATATTTTTATTCATTTAGAATGACTTAGATGCCCTCTTATTTTCCCCTACCTCTTTCTTCCCCTCCCTCTCTCTTCTCCTTCCCCTTTTCTCCTCTCTTGATCACCAATCCCGCCACTTCAACACTGTATTGCACGTGCTAGGATGAGAGAGAGGGACATCTCTAATACCTCCTCTACTATACTTGATTCTAGAAGTCCCCTTCTCTCATCCTCTGTCAAGGGATCTATAGAAAGAGGATTAGATCATTGAGGTTTAGTAGCAGTAATGTTTGTTTTGCAGATTTTGTTGGTTTGATGTGTTTTTTTTTTATTTGGAAGTATATTTTGTATTCCGATCAATGATCAAACTCTTGCATTGGATGCATATGAGTAGTTTACGAGAATTGAGAGCATGTGGAAGTTATGAAGCGAACTTGGTTTAGAATTTTACATTGTAATTGGGATGGTTCATGCTTTGCTGGTATGCCTCAATTAAAATTAGAAGCCACTATCAGATTTAGAACATTATTGCATTTTGCTGTGTGGTTGAGGACCAAACGAGAGTGAGGAAGCAGTCGTCAAGGGCGTGCCTGATGAGGGAGCTGCACTTGGGTTCGGATGTCCGCACGTTCGGACCCCCAATCAGTGGGCGCCACGTGTGCCATACAGGTGAGTCCGGCACACGTGGCGCCCACTGATTGAGGGTCCGGACGTGCGGACGTCCGAACCCAAGTATTTTTCCTGATGAGGAGGCTGATGGTTAAAGAGGAAGTGAGGAAAGAGAATCAATGGATGTAGTAACATCCAACTGTCTCTCCTACGTGATGCAGGTAGAAAGTGAAGGGCCCTATATGATCTCAGTTCTAATACCAAGCTGCAGTCGGTGGGAATCTAAGGCTCTGTTTGGCGTAAGGATCAAAACAGGACCAAAATAGTACTAGTTTAAAAAATAATAATAATAA
>JAEMOT010000891.1:85030-100661 GCA_019297695.1 Apostasia ramifera
ATTATCATTATTTTTTAAATTAGTACCATTCTAGTTCTGTTTTGATCCTGTTTTAATCCTCGTGCCAAACAGGGCCTACGTACTAATTGACATGTAAACTAAATTACCTTACTTGATGAATGCAAAACTATATAATGACATGCAATGCAAGGGGAGGTTACTAAGTTAACTATATTTATGCGAGTTTCAAGTTCGTAGAACATTTCATAGGCACTTTTAGCTGATTAGCAATGGTCTTAAGTAAATACAGGAACAAGTGCAAATTAGTACGAAATTATCAAGTTCTAAAGGAAGTTATCAATTAAATATTGCTATATTAATATCTAGATAATAGCTTTAATATAAGAGTAATTTAGTATAATAAGTAATTTAATTTAATAATTCAATTGCATTATCAAAATAAATTAGCAAAAAAATAAAAAAAAAATTCAGAATCAATTGCACACATCATTATATCAATAGCACAGTATAATCAAAATTAAATAACAAAAAATTTATTTATTTATCAAAAATAATTAATATTTTTTTAATTTTCAGACTTTTTTGTTGTAAGAATTCATTTTAATTATCACACCCAAGGTTTTAAAAACTGGACCGGACCGGCCGGTTCAACCGGTCGAACCGTGAACCGGTCAGCCAACCGGTCCGGTTTAATTTTATAACCGGTTCCGCTTAAAACCGGCCAGAACCGATCAAAATCGCGGTTCAACCGGTCAACCGGTGAACCGGAACGGTTGGACCGGTTGAGTTTAAAAAAAAAAAAAAAATTCTAAACTCTGGGTCCCTAACTCAACCTCTGTTCTGCGGCCTCTACTCGCGCGACAGTCACGAACTCGCGATTTCTCTTACCTCGCACTCTCCTCTTCAGCCCTCATCCTTTCGAAATGATTTAGTATTTTAGTAATTTAGTGATATGAAATGATGAAATGATTTAGTATTTTAATATTGATAAAACATACTATTTATTCAGATCTTTTTAAAGATGTACTAAATATTATACTCAATTTGTGATTTGCGAATATTTTGTTGGGTTATTGTTATTTCGATTTGCTTGGAATTATTTTTTGGGTTATTGACATAAAATATTATTTGTTAAATTTAATTATTAAATATTCATTTTATGTCTAATTATTGTGTTGATATGTGAATAATATATATCTTAACTATATTTATATTATATTTTATTAGTTTTTTTAATTTTTACTTCATTCTGGTTCGACCGCGGTTCGACCCCGGTTCAACCATTGAACCTTGAACCTTTCAGCCTACCGGTTCTGAAGTCGGTCCGATTTTCAAAACCTTGATCACACCTGAAAAAAAATATATTATATTAAAAATTAGCATAAAAATATATTGTAAAAATTTATAAATATACATATACATTATACTACAATAGATTCAAAGTTAATATTATAAAATTATTATAATACAATTGAAATGACCCAATCTTAAAGTCATATTTATATGTGGATTATTTAATAATCGGTTAATTCAGCTGGTTTGGTTTTCAAATATGTGAAATCGAATTCAAACTAATTAATCGAAATACTCAAAATATCAAACTATCACCAAACCGTTGGATTCTAAACTAAATCAAACCGTTAAATTTAAACAGTTTGGTTAGATTTTTCATTTTAAATCATAATTTGCACGCTCCTAATTACATTTAGCCCTTAAGTGATTCACTATTTATTTTTTTCTCTTTTTTTTTCTAAATTTTTTTTATTTAAATTTTTATTTATTTTAAGTTCTTTTTTTTTTGATAGCTCTATTAGTGTAAATTTTATTGAAATGGATTATATGTAATTTTAGTTATACGTGTTAATTTTAGTTGCGTCTTCAGTAAAAATTATATAAAAGAAAAACAAGTAAAATGACTCATTATAATTTATTAATTGATGATTAAATTAATTTAATAAGGAATTATTTTATTTTATTCAATATTAACTAAATTAGTTGACTCGCTTGCGTATTCAGCCATTCATCTAAATTTTAATAATAAAATTCATATAAACTTTTTTAATTTTAAATCTGTAAATTATATGCACGTAGAAATGTTTTTTTATTGGAAAAAGAGTATTTTCTAATCTCAAAAAAAGGAAAGGGAGTATATAAAAATGTCGCTATTTAAAATATATATATAAATATTAAGAAATCTATTTTTTTTTTATCATTTTGAATGAGAAGAATATATAATTGGAGAATAATTAAAACGTGGGTATATAAATATTTTTGCCTTCAGTTTTAATTAATATTTTTAATTTTATTTGTTATTTTTTGTTATAATTTTTATTTATTAAACAAGTCAGGCCGAGGGATTATCGGCCGTTCCACGGAGAACGCGGAGTAGAGAAAGTGATGATGGTCGCTGGAGAAGAAGAGCGCGATCGGAGGAACGTCCCGCTCGAAAACCATCGCTATGGGACTTTCCATCATACTACTGCTGCTCCGCTGCCCGCCGCTCCACTGCCTGCTGCTCCGCTGCCCGCCGCTCCACTGCCTGCTGCTCCTCTCCCCTGTTCACCCTGCAATTTCCAGCAGCAACCCCAGGAGGGTCCGGCTCCGTTCCCAGGCCATGTGGCAGTACCCGGTCGATTCCCTTCTTCTGCCATTTCTCTCTCTTTTCTCAATCTCTGACGCAAATTCATTCTCGTTTTCTGATTGTATTTTTATCATTTTGTTATGTTCCGATCTTTTTCAGTTGGGTACCAATTGATTCCCTGCGCGGTGGTCGCGGAGGGCGTTCCCGTCGGAGTGCCTCCTCGCCTGCCTTGCTGCGGCATTGGAATCGGATGGGCGTTGTGAGTTTGATTCTCTGGCTACCCTCTTGTTATTTTCTTTCCGATACTGAAAATTTTTATGCTTTACCCTAATCTGTTAATGTTCTGCTGGAGATGAATTCCGGAGTTTGAATTTTAGGAACTAATACTTTGTACATGTTGGGGTTCTGGGCTTCGGTTTGGGCTGTGGATTCGAAATTAATCATGAAAAATGTACTGTGGACAAACATGAGTATGATTTGCTAAACGTGATGTTCTTGTGTTATTGGAGTGTCGATTCAGAATCTGGATTAGATGTTCTTTTTGGTATTTAAGACGAGACGGAAATTCTGAACCCAAACTCTTTTTGGATTAAATATTATTTTTGAATTTCATTTTCTTTTTGGTTCCCGGTGTAACATTATATCAGTAACTTAGATCTGGTGTCCTGCCTGGAGAGTAAGATAGTGGAGGATGTAGTGTTCAGGATAAAGATGCTGGTGATAATGGCACGTAGGATGATGAAGCATATAGGCTATAGCTAGTGATGGTGTAATGCTCACTGACGGCATGTTTTGTTCATGTATTATTAAGGCCAAATGTTGTGTCTGACATTGGTAAACCTACAGAAAAGGGTGATTTTGGCCACAAAAAGACGATGGAGAGGAGAGGACTAAAGGAATCAGGTTGCTCTTCTCCTCATCTAGTCCTATGTTACCCTATGAATTAAGAAGGAGATAAATTGCTGGATTTGAATAAACGTAGAACTAGCTACTGGACCATATAAATGGGGGAATTTATTAATATTTTAAATGCTTTATAAAAAATTTTAATATGGAAGATTCATGAAATTTGGATGAATTTTTTCTAACATAGAACAAAACAGAATTTTCGAAAATCCACATTGCTTAGAGTGATATAGTATCACATTATATTATGAAATGAGAATCCTTCACCTAAGTTGTGTGGTATTCCTAAAGAAGTCAATTGTTTTCACTTGTATCATCAAATTGCCTTAGTCCATCCATTTATGATGGGATTTAGGACTTCTTGGCCAAAATATTAGTTACAGTTTATGCTTTTTTTGCGTAAACTTTGATCTAAACAAATTACTTTTGGTTTGCTTGTTTGTTGTACTCCATATACTATTCCTTATAGGTTGGTTACCTGGTAGCATGCATGTATTCCTTCCTCTTTCCCAAGATCTATATCTTCTGCATATTTTCAGTTCAATGCTTTTTTTCAGAATCTTGAACTTAAAAAAATGATTTTGCCAATAATTTCTAAAGAAATATACATCTAGAAAAATTCATTAATTCTTCTAACAACTTCTGGATGTGATGTTGTGATGATCTGGTGATGTCATGTGGACTAAAAAGAACTTGAGGATATCACCTAAACATTCTAAAGATATGGTTAGACATCTAGGTATATTTGTGCATTAAAATGCATCAACTTGTGTTCATTAATGTTGTGTGCTTCATGTAGGCTTTGAGATGGTAAAGGCAATTATTTCTTGATAGTAGATTCTTTACAAGATATTCGGTGGCAATAAGTTCAGTTTGAGTGAATTTGTGTTAGATCAAACACAAATTTTCAATTCATGCTAGACCCCAACTTGATTTGGACTTGATCTATTATGAATTCAGTTAACTGAGCCCAAAACTTTTAAAAAAACGTCTTCAAAATTGAAAACTAAGAGCACCTACCCATGTAAAGAAACTTATTGGGCAAACTAAATAAAGGAAAATTTGAAAATCAGAAGAGCTATGAGAAGATGAAAATTCAGTTTTTCATAAATATAATCAAAATTTTTGACTATAAGTAAATATTTAACATGTGCGCTTGCATGCGTTTCCACAACAGGTGTTTGCTTGCATACGCTTGCACATTTGCATGTGTGTATATGAGATCTGCTTGTTGACATTCTTAAAGGAAATGTACAACAAAATCTAGTTGAACAAATTGTAATAAAACAGGTAGATTTATTAAAAACAGAAAATCATTTGAACAAATTAAATCACAGCACCTAATACCATTGTTGGTTGCGTGTAGCTAAGAGCAATAGATGTGAAAACTTAAAATGAGGAGTACCACTTGGCATCTTCATAACACCTTGTCTCCATATCGTTTTGCCATAAGGGTCTTTAGGATGGTTTCACATGAGAGAGACATTTTCCATGACAATAGAGGAAGCTGAAGATAGGGTATTGCCCATTTAAAATAAAAGAGTGAAAAGTTGAACACAGGTGGAGAGTGTCTAGTGGCTAAAGTGGAGATAGGGTAATGCCGTAGGAGCTTATGGAGTCTACCTGTGCCTTTTATACTTGGGATTAATAGGATGAGATGGTCATACTAGATGGAATTGTTGATATCTTAAGTCATACATTCATTGTATTTTTCCAGCATCTGCTACATTTCTCCATAAATAGTGTATAGCCTGTTGGTCTTGTTAGAGAATTTAAAGTGTTAAGTTGAGTGAGGTTCCTTGTTCAATTCCTTCAATCTTTTCTTGTCCTCAATTTCACCATTTTTCGTTTAATCAGTGGAGTTTCAAGTATAAAAGGATTCTCGGGAAAACCAGATTTGGAAATCAATCACTCTCGGTGCTGTCTTATTTAGATTTTAACTAAAACATGTTCTAAGGTATTAACGAGATTAATTGATCTTCAAATAATGAGATTTCTTGTAGTGGGACCATTTTGGAACTTACAATCCAGGAACACAAAGAATAGTACTATATCGCACATTATATTAGGTCTCCTACTTGGAGCTAATCAAAAAATCTATCCAAAAGATAAAATATAATTGATTTTAGTAAAGTAGAATATTGTACTTGAAGGCAAACCTCAATCAGTAGGATTTTAGTGCTGATTGTCAAAATTGGACTTCATTGAGATAATTCATATATGCAAACAGTCACTGTACAAGATTCATCAGGTGAATAGCGGTTAGGTCTCTAAGAAGCTCGAGAAGCATTCGAGTCCCTTGTTTGGTTTCAATTGTGAGAAGCTGAGATACATTCATGGTAGGATTGTAACTAACTGCTCAGGATAACCTATTAATTAAGTAGAGTTTGAGTGAGCTTATATCAACTAGAACTAGAAATCCTTGAGTCCAGCTAGTTGCAAACTAGACTTGAACTTGAAAATAATCTTGCTTGTTATTGACTGAGTACAAGCCAATTCAATTTGAGTATATTTATGCATATTATAGTGTATATATATACTTATATATATATGTGTGTGTGTGTGTGTGATCTCAATCGGCAATTTTAAAACTTGACTTTGTATCATTTCTTTATCATACTAGCATCTCCAGTGATACTTGCAGCACATTTTTAATATAATTGAGTCAGCTCAAACGGAATCAGAGCAAGCCATCCTTAACCTGAATTTAGGATGAATATCTTTTCTGGTCACAGGCATGACTTAAAACTTGATTCATGACATTTGATCTGACGACAAAACTGAGTAAAGATTTGTGTGAATTTTTGTCGAGGAGTTCTGAGTTTCAATTATTATTACCAGCTGCCCAGTCCTAACAGTACGATACCAAAAAATTTGTTTGAGAATAGTGACGGTAGGTTTTCATATTTTTGGTCTTTCTTTCGTCAATGAATAATTTGGAACCTTTTATTTCCTGGTTATCACTTATTTCCTTTGTTCATGCTCAACAACAACCAAGCCTTAATCCCACTAGGTGGGGTCGGCTACATGAATCCTTTGTTTCCATTGCGCTCTATTAATTACCAAATTCTTAACTAAATCTAAGTAACTAAGATCACTTCTTATAGCTTCTTGTCATGTCTTCTTTGGTCTTCTTCTTCCTCTTTGTATATGGGCAAGATCCAATAACTCAATTTTTCTAACTGGACTTTCAATTGGCCTACGATTTATATGTCCAAACCATCTAAACCGATTTTCTCTAAGCTTATCCTCAATTGGTGTAACACAAACTTTCTTTCAAATAAACTCATTTTTCATTCTATCCTTTCGTGTATATCCAAACCTTTACCTTTGCATTCTCATTTCTACAATATTTATTTTATTTGTATGTTTCCTCTTTGCAGGCCAGCATTCAGCATCATATATTATTGTTGGTCTTACTACAGTTTTATGAAATCTATCCTTGATTCTGGATGAAATTTTTTAATCGCACAACACACCAAAAGCATTTCTCCAATTTACTCATCCTGCTTGAATCCTGCTAGTAACGTCATTATCTATTTCACCATCATTTTGTATGATTGATCTAAGGTATCTAAAGCGCTCACTCTTCTTGACAATTTGATCACTAATTGCCACATCTCCAATATAAATATTTTTTTCTTGACTAAATGTGCACTTCATATATTCAGTTTTTGATCTACTGAGATGAAAACCTTTAGATTCTAAAGCATTCCTGTAAAGCTTGAGTTTCGCTTTAGCTTCCTCTTTAATTTTCTCAATAAGGACAATATCATCTGCGAAGAGCGTAAACCAAGATACCTCATCTTGGATATGTCCAGTAATGATTTCTATAATCAAAGCAAAAAAATACGGACTTAAAAATATTAGATTATTATAAGTTTTTAAGTTATCCTAAAACCGTGTTGATCATGTCTTAATTTTCGTATTCATAGTTCGGTGTCATTTTCTCTTTGAATTCAGCCTTTTCTCATTGTTCATGGTACTTTGTGGGGCTTAGCATTACCCTTTTTCTATTAGTATTTCCCTTTCTATTTCCTTTCTGAATTCAGTTGGACGTAATTAACATGAACACCTGTTCTACAAAAGATTTTTGTTAGGTTTCCTTCTTGCTGCGGTTCCATGGTATGTTGGTGCTTTGATTCTACTTACTGGAGCTTTAGATTACCGAGAGAAACCTGGGTTGGTAGCATGTACAGTTGCGGTAAGTTTCTGAATAATTTGAGTTTTATACTTCTATTTTTTTTTTTCACGTTGTATCACCATGGCCATCTAAAATTGCATATTTAATTTCTGTTTTCAGTCAAAAAAATTAATACTGGTCCAAAAATAATGTTGATCGAAACAAAAATACCTACTTATAGTTTTTGAATGTTTTGACTTTTGTTTTAAGAAGAGATGCTTTTTGATTAGTGCATCACTAGCAGAGTTAAAGATGGGTTACGTATAGGAGCTATCACTATGAAATATTATGTGATTAAAGAATATATTAATTATTTACATTCTGTTAAGAAGGTAAAGTTCAATATAAATTAGATATTAGTATTGTTTAGATGTGATTGTTATCTAAATGTTTATATTATTTAGTAATTATCGTTTGTTTCATTCATTGTTATTTTGTTATGTATTATAGTGTTAATGATTATCAGATTTCAGAAATTAAAATGTAAGTTATCTATAAAATGGTAGCCACTATGAAGTTAGATTCTCATCTCCTTATTCTGACTTCTTATTTTTCTCTTTTATTGCTGACCTATGCACAAAGAAGGTGACATCTAGATTTTTTTTTTCAAAGTTGGACGAATGTTTCTTTATTTTTTGTGACATCTAGATATCAACTTATATAGTGACAATTTTATATTTTTTAATAATACTTTTTAAACATGTCATCAAACCAAATAATTATTTTCTTCAAATAATATGACATTACATCATAATAACATCGACCCCAAGGCCCCCTAAAAGCAATGAGCCTAATCTTATTGGGATTGGAGTTTTGTATAGTTAGAAATAGGATTGAAAATTTTAATAAAAACTAGAAACTCGATCGAAATCAATTCGATTTTTAATCAATTTGAATGATTTTTAGTCAAGTTTCTAGTCATATCTTTGATTTGAGTCGAGTTTTGAGTCAATTTTTAGTTGAGGCGCCTCGTTTGAAATTATGTTCGAATTGACTCAAAAATATATTAAATACATTTTTTTATTCTTTTATTAATAATTATATATTTGGTTGGTGGTTGGGTTTAGAATCCACAAAGGTGAGGTCATGGGTTCGATTCCTTTGAACCTCTTTTTTTTGAATTACTATTTTTTAATGAATATTGATTTTAAGTTAACTCGAAATCGAGTCATTTCAATTCAAGTCGACTCAAAAGTGAAAAATTTTGATTTTGAGTCAATTCAAGTTCTTATATTTCGAGTAGAGTTCGAGTGGACTTAAACTCGATCGAAATTAACTAGCTATAAATTCTTTGACAACAAATTGACTGTTACCAAATGAGGATTTGTGATGGATGTGTGACAAGTTAGAAGGGTAGGAAATGAGAAAGAGCCTAAGGGGCAATTTGAAATTGGTATGCATCATTAAGATAGGAAGAGGGAAAAGAATAAGAATGCCAAAAATAAGATTGTTAGAAAACTCGAAGCGAATTGGAAGCACATTATGTTGGCAAAAACTTCCACAAAGGCAATCTAAAATAATTTAGGTGAGGTTATATTGATGATAATCATGATCACTTTTTTGCATGAAATTTGTGGATCACTAGAACTGCAAAACATCACTCTTCATTCTCTGCACTGCTGTATGATTTTGAGTTATTTCATTTTAGATTTTAGTCTTCTTGTTCTTGGTATGTAGTGCAGTTCCTCTGTGAGAGCTCTCTACAAAACTGTTTTATATTTGAAATATTTGCAGGCAATACTCTCAGCAGTGCCTATTTTCTTCAAAGCCCTCTTTTGGTGATTTTTTTTTTTTTTTTTTTTTTTGTGAAATTGTGTTGTATTGCAAATGGCAGAAGAATTTCATATTAAAATGTTTGCTTGCCATTAAATGTTATTATTAGAAGTGCTCTACTATGACATGCTGAAAGTGTGTATACTCTCAGTAAATGTTCTGCTTGATGCCCAAATAATAAAGAAAAGGGCTCCTAAATTAAATTCGTTAAAAAAAATGTGTAGTCTGGAGTTTTTTTTCGCACAAAATTGATTTCATGTGGATCTTTTTTAAAGAATTTTGTTAATTTTGACGATTAAGTTATCATTTATTTAAGTACGGTAGATATGTTTATGCATTTTTTTAATTATTATTATAATTTTAATTTTTTTTTATATTTTAATTTATAATAGTAATTTTTAATATTTGATTATATACTTTTTAAAATTTCGATTTGATGCTGAAACTTAATAGAATATGTTAAAAAAGAGTTGATGTGGAAAAATTCTTGGGCATGATATATTTTTGTTTTATGAACATATACGTGAAATTAGAAAGAGAGCTGTCAAAAAATTGTTGATTGCTCATATTATCATATATGATTTTTTTAAGCAACTGGTTAAAAAAATAATTTATTTTAATCATAGTAAAATTTTAATTATTTTATATTTTATTTCATATTTAATATATTTTTTTAATATAATTAATTTATTTTATTTTATATTATATATATATTTTTAAAAATTTTCATAAAATTCTTTTAAATTATTATTTTTTCTTCCCACCAAACAGCTAATATCATATTATGCTATTTTATTTCATTGGAATTCATCAGATATTTCAAAATCTTGTCATGCAGTATAAAAGGGCAAGCAAACCATATTTATTGGGTAATGAGTTAAAGTTCAAGGGAGTTGTTGTTAGCCCAAATTTCAAGTAATTTTGAGTCCAGCTAACTCGGCTCGAAATGAAAGGCTTAATTTTACATATATTTGTAAAATATTTATTTCATTTATAAAAATGAATAATAGTGTGTATAAGAATATATTTATATTTATTAATTTAATAGTTTATTTCGAGCTGATTCAGTTATATATTGGGCATGCTAATTTTGAGCATGCTTTGAGCTTCAATTTATTTTTACAATCTTAATGCAAATATTCTTAGGGGGCGTTTGATTCAGTGTTATCTCAATGTCAATGTTATTTAGATGTCATATTATCTAAATGTCATTGTTATTTATCAATGGATATTTATTTAGTTCAATGTTATGATATTAGAAAATATCAATGCTATTCAAATTATTTTTATTTAGTTGGAAGTTATTGACATTATAACGACAAATTGACGGTATTATCTTGAGATGTCGCCCGATTTGGGATGACATCTAGATGTCAGCGTGTAATAATATTTTTGTAATTAATTATAATATTATTTAAAGATATCATTAAATCAAACAATTATTTTTTAAAAATAACATAACATTCATTTAAAAATTTGACATAAAATATAAAAAATACAAAAAAAAATTTCGGATTAAACAGAACTTTCTTCTTGTTTCAGTTTAAACGGAGATTTTTTTAATGTCAGTTTAGATAGAATCTTAAAAAAAAAAGTATGGCATTGAGGTTATATTTGACGTGTGTTGTATAAAAAAATATTATATTATAAATTTACGTTAAAAAATATTGTTGAGGATTTATACATTGGGTAAAATGGATCGGCGGGTTGGGTCAAATGACCCAAATACGGCAAAATGGCATAATCAAACCCGAATAAGACCTGACCCGAGTAGCCTCCACTCGAACCCGAATTATTTATTAAATGGGTCAAAATCTATGACCTGAACCCGACCCGATTCATAAATGGATTCGGTTGGCGGGTTGACCTGACCCATTTATAGAATATTTTTTTATAAATGCTCAACTCGAACCCGAACCCGAACCCGACCCGATTATGCCCAACCCGCCCTACATTACCCTATTACCCATTATAAAATGGAGATCCAAACAATTGGGAATATGATGGCAGATATCTTCTATTTCATCTCTTCCCTTTTTTTCTACTCTCTATTTCTCAATTCTCATCACCGCCGTCTCAAGCAGCTCGCCGTCATCCACCAACTTCCTCGCCGGCGCAACGTACGCCGCCGCAGCCGCCGCCGCAGTCGTCGGCCTCCTCCCGCTTCAGATCTCCAGCAGCAAAACACCAAAGCTGTACACATCGGAGCTGGCACCCACCCATCGTCCACTCCGGCGCCTCGTACCCCTGCTCGCCCCTACGGACGAGTTTGACGGTACGGCGGAGGTGATGGGGAACCAAAGATGCCGGAATAATCCGCCATGGCCGATGAGCTCTTCTTCCCCGAACCCATTTGCCTCCGCTCGCATTTCGTCGCAGTTGAACCTCCAGGAGTTCTTCAGAAACTTCGATTTCACTCTTTCGTCCATTTTCCGGCGAACCCATTCTCGCACAACCTGGATAACCTTAAGGCCCCAGAGTTGCTCTGCTTCAACGATGTGATACCGCAAAACTGAGCTGTTCGACGAAATGACTTTGGATCTTGAAAAGCTGTGTTGGTGTGATCTTCCCCAACGAAACTGTAGATGGAGCAGAAAAAAAATTGAAAACCAAAAGAAACGAATCTAATTTTTCGGCTAAAGGTTAAATTTTTATTTTACTATCAAAAATGAACGATAAATTAAAAATATTTATCCAAAATATTAACTTATTTCATTTGACTATTTTACCATCAAAAACAAATATTACATATATTATATTAAAATTTTATAAAATCATATATTTTATCTAATATTTAAAAAAAAAATTAATTTATTACTGATCCGTTTTTACTAATCTTATTTTAGTCTGTACAATCCACTATTTTTATTTCACTAAATTGAGTTTGAAGTGGATTTTATGTATGCTAATTTACATAATCGATATTTGTAGCATACTGTTAAGCTTTATGTTTTATGAATTAAGGCCTGTTTGTTTGTAAGATTTAATTTAACCAGATTAAAATTATACTTAAATAGAGATATTATTTTATTAAAAATTGTGATTGATGTGAAATAAAATTAGTTATTATGTTGGGATATGAATGTAATATAAGTTAGTTATTATTTTAGTAATCTATATAGGATGTGAAATAAAGTTAATTTTTAATATTTTATATATAATATGATATACCTATTTAAAATTAATCAGGTTAATTTTTAAGAGCCAAATAAACAAGGCCTTAGGATTTAGTTTTTAATATTAAAGTAATTTAAAAATTAATATTTTGAACTATAGCTTATTTTTTTAAGCTCAGAATTAGGAGTATAGTGTGAATTTATTAAAAAATAATATAAGATTTGTAATTTTGTAAGATTTTGCTATTATATATATAATATTTTATTCTGATGGTGAAATACATAATAATTTTTTGTATTTAAGGTGCTCTTTATGTAAATATCTTTTTTATTAAATATATTTTAAATTATCATAATTATAAATTTGTAAATAATAATAATGTGAAATATGTTTTTTTTCATTTCTATTTATTTGCATGTTCACACGTGTGTGTTAATTAAGTGTTAGCATTAAAATTTTTTAATTCAGATAATATGTGAGATTAATTAAATATATAATGGTAATATTGATTTTATAATTTAAGTATAATTTTTTAATATGATTGAAATCTTTTATTTGTATTATAAATAATATTTATATATAGTATTATTGTGATTTTTTTAAGTCATTTAATACAAAATATGCTTATGGGATATTATTAGTTATTTTGATAATCTGTAAAATTTATAATATTATTTATATAGCATATTTTTTGAGATAATAAATACATAATTAAATACTAATAGTTGTGATTTTGGTTAACCAATCTGTTTCGATTTATATTTTTAATATTGAAAAACTTATAAGTTCAGTTTAGATTTTAATTTTTATATTTAACAACAGTTAACTGATATTGATCACCTCTCTATCTACAGAGTTATTCAGCCTTCAATGTACTCTTGTATTTTAAATATAGAAATATTATCAATTTTAATTTTTAAAAAATATGTAATTTGAGATGAGATGCTTTAATTAAGGAGGTCATCTTTGTATTTTAAGATCGTGTAAAATTAATTTTTTCTTTTCGATATAAGATTTTTTATTGCTATGTTTTGTTAGGAGCCACTCTTTTTACACGTAAGGAGCCGCTTTTTTCATCAATAACTCGTTAGAATACAATTAGAGAGGAAGAGGTGAGAGAATTTTTGCTATTTCATTCATAGAGACCACCAAAAATAAATATGATTACATAATGTTGCATGAATATTCTCTTTTAATGTGATAACATTGATCTCATTCATATTATCATTTTAAATACATTGAAGTACACCTATTTTGAAAAACATTAGTTATTATTATATATATATATATATATATATATAGAATATAAAATATAATTAATTTTTCATATTAAATTTTATATATAATGTAATATATATCTGTTTAAAATTAAATTATATTAATTTTAATCTGGCCAAATAAATATGCCCGAATTGGTTAAATATTATTTGAATTTTATTTTTATGTAAGGGGGTGATGATGATTTCTTTTTATGTTAATTTGGTGACTATTTGGAGGTTAGGTTAGATTACAAATTAAAATTTTAGATTTCAAATCGAGTTTAATTCGAGCATATTAAAACATTTTTAATTTTAACTCAATTTTTTAATTTAATCGAGCATAATCAAAAGTTATATTTTTTATAAAAATATTTATATATATATATATTAAGCATATTAGGAAGTAATTAAACAGTCTACTTAAGATAGAAATTATAGCTGCTTTGATACCAAAATTGATGACGAAAAAATGTCGGTAGCTCATAATTACGATAAAATTTTGATCAAAAAAATATTCTACTTTAAGATTATTTGGTATAATTCTTGTCATGCAAATTAAGAACCGTATGTATGCATTATAAATTTATAAATGGAAAATCAGTTCTAAAATAATGAATATAATCAATTATGAAATTAATTATATCAAACTCGCAAATAAAAATTAGTGATCATACTAAATTGGGTCACATAAAATATTTATAAAAATAAAATAAAAAAAAAATACAAGAAAAACCAAAAAAAAAAATGGAATTTGTCACCGAGCATATATATATGGAATACGCACGTACGCATGCATGCATGGTGTATGTATGCACAAAAAAAAATAGAAATTTTAATTTCTTTTAATTTTGTATTTTAATTTAACAAAAACCACATCCCAAAATTATGTCTCATTTAGCTATTTGGATTTTTATATGAAAGTTAGAGAGTTAATTAATTAAACAAAGATATATACTTAACAAATAATCATTTAATTAGTATCATAACTGCATATTTAAATACTTAATATTTACTTGTTTGGCACGAGGATCAAAATCAGGACCAAAATAATACTAGTTTAAAAAAAATAATAATAATAAAATAAATTTTTTAATCATTCTACATAAATTTTAATATAAAAATATTATTTTATTTTATATACTGAATATTTTTTAATAAAACTATCAACTTTATTTGACATCATATATCAAAATACTAGAATCGAGTATTTTGGCTAAGAATGTGAAATAAAGTTGATATTTTTATTGAAAATTATTGAGTATGTGAAATAAAATAATATTTTTTTATATTAAAATTTATGTAAAATGATTAAAAATTTTTATTTGTTATTATTATTATTATTATTATTATTGTTTTTTAAACTAATACTATTTTAATCCTGATTTTGGTCCTCGCGCTAAATAGAATCTAACATCTTAATTTGTCCTACACCAAGATTGCTAGAAGCTGAGCAAGTATTAATGGAAATATATAATTAATAAGTTAGGATAATCAAATTAATTTTTATGGTTGCTAGACATGCAAATTAAACTTACTATAGAAATAGGATACTCTAAATTGTTGTTGGGCATGCAAAATTATTATAATCAAAGTTATTATAAGTAAGGGGCTATCTCTAAGTTGATAATAATTGTTTACTTAAATATCATTATATGAAAAGATAACAATAGAATATTAGCGTGTAGTTGTAGAAATGCTACTAAAATCTAGTATTTTAAATATTTGACCACAAAAATCATATTAAAATTACAATTTTATGGGATGTATTATATATGAGTTGTAATTTTTATATGAATTTTATAACCAATATGTTATATTAAAGATTTAGGTATCAAAATATATATATATATA
>JAEMOT010000891.1:106262-136256 GCA_019297695.1 Apostasia ramifera
ATATATATATATATATATGAAATATGATGCATGCATGTGAATCAGCTTGCCACGAAGTTGGAAGATTCAGCTATTCCAGCTTTGAACTTCGTGCAAGAACCAAAGGGACCGTCGTGAGCTAGCATGCACTGTCACAGATCTTCCTCGGATCAGCAAATGAAAGAAATTATTTATTTATTTATTTATTTTGAAACATATGCAAGAAAATGGCAGGTGAAATTAATGGTGTATATATATATCTTATAAAAAAAAAAAAGAAATTAACGGTGTAGAATTTTCAAAAGTATATATCTGCATGATCGTAAAAAGCGTGCATATGTCAAACACAGCAACAGAAAAACGGCAAATATATGATAAGAGATATTGTATTGCTTCTGCGTAACATATCATATAAAAGCATTTTATAATTATAGATATAAAAGCATTATGTGGCTATATCATGTGAACATTTTGTGGTTATATAAGAGTACTATCTGCAATTACTTTATACCTAATGACTTAGTTAATATTAACCCTAATTTTATAATCACGTGCCCTCATATACGTAACAAAAATAATGATACTAAGTAAAAGTAATTCAAATTCTCGCCTTTCTCAGATGCACATGGATCCCTATGTGCATAGAACTTCCAAAATCATATATAACTGAACTAAGTAATTTCTCTAAATAATAGAAACAAAAATAATATGCATTATTTTAGGAAAAAAAATTAACAATGTCATATATAGTCATTCTACTCTCTATAATTAAGTCTAGCTATGACAATTTGAAATTTTTACAAATTGGTACATAAATTTTTAGTCTTCGAGACGTCTTATATATAGTTTTTGCATGCATGTTAGTCTATGAAATTTTAATTATAGTACTTAGGCCTTTGATATTAATAATTCATTATAGTGCATTCGCTCATTATGTTACTTAATACTGCATTCAATTTAGACCGTGTATGCAAATTGTTAAAATGAGACTGCAAAAATCTCGAAATCTCATAGACCTATGTGCAATTTACCTTTAATTAAATAAAGTTAAAGAGAGGATCTTCCCTATTCTCAAGGAAGTGGGAGATGATCAAAGAAGTGATGTGTAAATAATTAGGGAGTTAGGCATTAATTAATTACTAAATATATAGGATTTGTGCATATAATTTATGATTAAGAAGATTTTTATGCGTTGGAAAGAGCAACTTCTGATATCTAATGCAGATTGTGTCACATGCATGCTGTTAATAACATCTTCCAAGCAGTGTTTAATAGCTAATTATTTAATCATAAACATACACTATTGCAAAGATTCAACTCTCACACCTCTAAATATTCACACTTTTAATTATTTAATTTGATAATATGTTTACGTAATATTATAAAATTATTATTTTAAAATAAAATTTGAATATTACTATTGAAAGTTAAATAATATTTAAATGTCATCATAATTATAATAAAAAAAATACATTAAAATAATTTTTTTTATTGATATTAAATTAAATAAATAATAATTTAAAAATAATATAATCACTTAGATAATATTAATGAACCAAATGTATACCTTAATTGAAGAAATTATATATCATTTCATTTAAATTTTTTTCATTAGTGGTAAAGATCACATACATTAAATTATGCATGCATTATAAAATTTAAATTATTACAAATGCAAATGCCTAAAAGATATATGCATATATATATTTCTAGACCTCCTTAACAGGGACATTATCTCTTATACATAATATATATATAACATAAAAACTTACTATATAACATATTTTTATATTGTAAATGCATGAACTTATGGACTTAGAGTTGGTTCAATTTGAACAGAGAGTTTACGTTATGTGCATAGTGTGCGCAAAAATACAAAATGATATCATATATGATGAGAAAGATGCGACATTAAAGTAGAGTATAGAAAGGCACCTGATGATGAAAAATACAATTATACTCAGATACGATTCAATTACATTTTGTATTGTGCATTAAAAATACGAGCAGTAAGCGTTCATGATGCAAAAAAATACGAGATTCTACTCTCTTTCTATATATAGAGAGAGAGGACATATTTATACTCTTAGATGAATTGTTATTCACGCCTTTTCACATACATATTTTCGTATTTTAAGCACACTCGCAACACAATAATACACATAACTTTAAATTAAATAAAAATAAGATGATGTCGTATAAAAAATACAAGATGTTGATCAAATCAATATCGCACAAAATTTGCATGAATTGAAAATTCTTGCACGAATACAAATTTTATTTTCGATTGCTACTTCATGAGATGTGAGAAGCCGTTACGGCACCATATACATGTATGATTTCATAATTTTTTTCTTCAACATGCTCGCCTTTCGCCTAATTTTTTAATCTGAAAAAAGTAACCAGATCCAAGTTAAAATATGATCTCCTCATTCTAATGCTGTCTATTTTTCATCATCACGTGTTACACTCTGGCTTCTCCTGCACCATGTTTTAAACTCAGCCGAAACAGTCAAGTTTCAGAATCGATCAGTAGTCTTAGTAATTTCGAACATTTGGTTGTTTCAATAATTTCGGTCGAGCAGGCCAAAACTCAGCTGAAACTCGGCCAAAATGCTAAACTCGTATCTCTCCCGAAAATAATGTTATTCAATAATTATTATTAATAAATTTAATTTTAAATTTATAAGCTTAAATAATTTAAAAAGTTGGCACATTATTAATAATGTGTGGGGTCCACTTCAAGGTACCAGTAGCGTTGATTTGCGAGTTTCTATAAAGATTTGCCGCTCACATGGTTACAGCACACAAACGTGCTCTCAAATGTCCTCCACAAGATTTTGCAAGATTCTCATCACATATGATTATTCTTTTTAAATTGCTATAATGATGCTTTTTTTGATCATTTTAATATGCCATTTTTTTAAAATATAATAAATTTTTATTACCCATAAATTTATTTTTTTAAAAATAAAATTATACTGTAAGACGTCACGCATCCTATCAGGCAAGAGGGCATACTCTCCTGATGGCACGATCAAATGAGTGAATATAAACTCTTGTCAACAAAATTATTACACTTTATTAATGAATGGAGCAGAGCAGTTGTCGGACAGATCTCAAGCAAATCAAAGGCAACTAAAAAATAAAAAAAAATTTGATCTCTGTTAGGCTTGAAATTGTCTGAAATCAGAATCCAATGTGACTCAGCTCGAAGCAATTTGATTTAATACCGACTCATTAATTTTGCTAAAAAAGATGATCTAATCTCTAACTAATCATGGGAGAACCATATCAGATGAAGACTCGTGATACTTTCTAGTTCATGGTCGTACTGATTATAAGATCGATTGTTGAACTGATAAATCATCATTTTTATAACAACATGAAAAAAATATAATAATATCTTTTACAAGTAGTAAAACATATTCAAAGTATGATAATACGATATGTTTTGATCTCATCTGGTGTGAAATTTAATTTTGATATTGAACCGAATTAATCATTTAAAGCATTAGTTTAAGGTGGGATCGATCGGGAGGGATGACTCGGTCTAGTTTTATAACTCCCCTCCAACAAGTTACTATACAAATTTACATTAAATGATATTTTATATGAATATTAATTATATGTATCACAATTATTTATGTTATAAATATAAATTTAAGTTAATTTTAATGATATTTCAAGCAAGTCAAGACTAACTTAAATTCAGGTCAAATTTATTTATTTACTTACTAGATGCTTAAATTTAAATTTAAATTAAAAATTTTAGTCTATAATTAAATAAAAAATTTCAAGTCAAATTCAAACTGATTAAAAATAAATGTTATTCCAAGCTTCAAATATTTATAAGCTCCCTATAGTGACAGGCAATTGTCAGAGAGAGCTAAAATTTATTTAAATTTTTCATAAAAAAATATTAAAATTCTATTTAAAAAAATAAAAGTTAAAATTCTATCAAAAAAATATATTAAAATAAATGCTATTGTATCTCAAATAAAATTGTCCTACTCAATTTTGTGAGATGGGATGTGACTTGCTTATGTTTATAACCTAACTATTCATAAAAATAACTATAAATAAATTGATATATAAATTATAACTAAAACTTTGAACAATTATTGAAAACGATATCTAATTTTTTAAGATTCTCCACAAAAGTACCTCGAGTTAAAATATTTTTGCAATATAAAATCAGCCTGAAGGACCTAAACATAAGATTTTAAAAGTTGTGAGCAGTTCATAACAAGAAAGCGAAACATAAATCCAAAATAGAACGTAATGGTTTTAAAAATGAGAAGCTCCAAAATTGGAAATCGATCTTAAATATCAACGTCCAGTAAATTGAATTATGGTAAGTTGGTAATTATATCTCAAAAGAAAAAAAATTATTAGAATAATAAGCAGCTCCTAGTAAACTTTTAGGCTAGATGATGAGCAGTGAGAGGAGAACAAGAATTAATCATTTCACATTGAAAAAGGAAGAAAGTTTCTATACTGTATAAATAAATAATGTGACCTCAAATAATAGAAGCATCTTTTACGGTAAAACGCTAAAGGTAATGATGAGAAACTCAGGTGGAGTGTGCTGAAGTCAAGCAGTTCTCAAAAATTAAAATAAATAATACCTCTATATATATTTTGAAATCGAGCTGTTACATATTACTTTTTTTTTGAAATTCGGCCGTAGCCTATAATACTATAACAGTAAAAAAGATACATCAGGTACAAAAGGTTCGATCCTCATTGAGAATCGCACAAAAATAGAGTGTGGGGGACATGCCCCAGCGCCACTCTGTATTATCTAAACAAGAAAAGGAAGCAACAAAATCTGTCGCTCTATTAACGACTCTGTAAACATGAGATATCCTATGTGCCTTAAAGGCATCAAAAAGAGCAGAGATCTGGGCCATGGTCCGCAATGGTGATGGCTGAGTCACCCTCTATCCAAATCCCGTCCGCCGTATCCGCCCACTCCTGGGCGGCTGTCAACGCGATGAGCGCTCTCGTTGCTTCTGCTGTCAGAGTGGCCTGGGTGTAGAGCTTGGAGCCTGCTGCTAGGAGGAGGTTGCCACAGTGGTCCCGCACAACTCCGCCCGCACCTGCTGCGCCATTCTGTTTAACGGAGCCGTCAAAGTTCACCTTAATCCATCGTGGGGGTGGGGGATCCCAATGGGAAGCAGAGGGGTAACAACACCCTTGAAGGCTGTTGGGATCCCAGTTCCCCATGTTGGATGAAGATTGTTCTTGGGCTTCGCTAAAATGAACAAGTGCAGCGAATACTCTAGGCAACGGGAAGGGTTTGTTGTGGACGCGACTATTGCGAGCTCTCCATGAGTGGTACAAAGCTGCCATCATTTTAATTGCCTAAGGGTCAGCTGCATTCTTTTGGACTCGTGACTGCAGGTTACCAAGGAAAAGCTTCAAAAGTTGAAAATTGCGAGCAGAAGGTGGTAGATTTCCCTCAGCCGAAGCAGCCACCGTTGCTGAATGCGCAGCTGCAGCAACTGCAGGAATGCATCCCGTTGCTGCGGCTATAGCAGCGATGGCAGTAGCGGCAGCAGCGGCAGCAGCGGCAGCAGCAGAAGAATGTGCAGCTGCTGCTGTTGCAGCAATAAATTTTGCTGCTGCTGTCGCAGTAGCAACAGCAGAATGTGCTGCTGCTGCTGTGGCAGCAGCAGGTTTTATTGCAGGTTTCGCGCTGCTGCAGCAGTAGGTTTCGCTGCTGCTATCGCTGCTGCAGCTACCCGGGGCAGCGCTCCGCAAGAATCGGCTGCTGGGTGTCGAATCTGCAGCCCCGGTTACATATTACTTGTGTAGGCTATAACGCAATACATAAAATGAGACATCAAAAAAAGTTTGATTTCGTATATGATATCTATATAAACTACGAAAGCATTTAGTACGACAAACACCAATATTTGACATAATTTTGGTGAGGGTGTAGGACATATTTTAGTATTTAAAAAGTTGACAGTGCACATGCCTTCAAAGAATAACTAGATCTCGTATTCCTTCATATATTTTATACGATCATCAACTACAAATCTTGTTTATATACTTCATACTGCTACAAAAAAAGTTCTAATTTAAGCCGATGGCAAAGCACCATCTTTAAAATAACTAAATTTTAGTGACATAATTCCTCCTGCATGATCCCGTGTATGAATTTTTGTACTAACATGGGCTTTGATGCATTGTATAATGAGATATTGAAACAGATTTTGATAAGTGTTTTTGTATTAATACACAATATTAAGATTAGCAATGCACATAAGTTCAAGATTAATTTAAATTTTTAATATCTAAGTTTATGAGACAAGTTAATATTCTCATTAATTTGAATCCTGAAATTATGTTAAATATTTTGTGAAAATTCATTTAAATTATTTTTGTATTAATAGATACGTTAAAAAAATAATTTTTTTTTAAAAGTAGACAGGTTGCCTACCCCCTCTACTTGCAAAGAGCTTAAGGTCCTGTCTGGCACCAGGACTAAATTAGGATTAAAATGATACTAATTTAAAAAATAATAATAATAATAATAAATAAAAATTTTTAATTATTCTATACAAATTCTAATATAAAAAAATATTATTTTACTTCACATACTCAATAATTTTTAATAAAAAATTTAATTTTATTTTACATACTAGACCAAAATACTCGATTCGAATATTTTGGTCTAAGATGTTATCAAATAAAGTATATATTTTTATTAAAAATTATTAAGTATGTGAAATAAAATAATATTTTTTTATATTAAAATTTATGTAGAATGATTAAAAAAATTTATTTATTATTATTGTTATTTTTTAAATTAGTATCACTTTGATTCTGATTTGGTCCTCGCGCCAAACAGGGCCTAAAGATAAAAGAGAAAAAAATAATAAAAATAATAAAAATTATGATAAATTATTCAAAAAATATAGCAAATTGATTTCAATTTTTTAAAAACTTTAATTTAGATCTATAAATTATACAAATATTTCGTTTGATTTAAATTAAGACAAAATTATTAATTTTTAATTATATTATAAAATTATTCTCAATTATTAATTTGTTAAATATAATTTAAAAATATTAATATTTTAAATTTCAAATTTTAAATTTTTATAGCAGAGAACCATGTAAGACATTAAATTTTAACTTTTCATTAAATTTTTAAAAATGAGTTTATAATAAAGTATAATAATTTTTTAAAATATATAAATAGTTCAAATTAATTAAAAAAAATTAAATTTCAAGCTTCAACAAAAAAAAAATTCAATAAAAAATACGATATTCTAAAAAAAAGACCAAAATTATAACACCCTTTGTAATCTCAAAAATAAAAATTAAAAATTTTCAAATATTAGAATCAATTTATAATACCCTTATAAAAGAATTTAGGGATCAGATGTTAACTTTAATTATAAATCTGTATAACATTAAACAATAATGTTAAATGCCAAGGACCTAAATATAATTTACCCTTTCCCTTTTTTTTTAAAGAAAACCATATCTTTTTTTTTTTTTTGTGGACGAACATTTGGACATTATTTTGCATTGGTACAAGATCGATTTCAAAATTTAAATGGTTGAAGTAGAAATACAATTCGTCTCTCTTTTTTGTGCCCATTCTGCACTCTAACTGGCGAAATTCTCTTTTGGGTTTGGACGCCATGTTAGATGTTCAAACGCTAATCGCAGAGAGCTACGCAGATAAGCGGATCCTGCTTTACGTAGAATATTGCAAGCAATGTTAAATTACCGAGCAACCGACTGGAAGGTTTGGTATTAGCCGATCAGACCGTCTGTTTGCTTTGACTGAACGGTCTGTTTGACTACTAGATCAACCAGGCAGATGTTCCTCTAGAATAAGAACTATCACATATAACCACATCTAGTATTGATATTTATCTAATAATTATTTGTCTGATTGCCAAACAAACAGTCAGATCAGAGCAAACGGGCAACCCTAATCAACCAACCAGACAGTCTAATTAGCCAATCCCATTCAATCGGCCAACTGGACAATCCATTCGGCCAATTGACAACTTAATGTCATTTGCAGTGTTTTGCGTGAAGTAATACTCGCTCACTTGTGTGGCTCTTTAACCTCTGTGATTCCTAACGTGACCAGGTGTTTGAGTCTAATAAATTTTCTTACATATGAGATCATTACCTACAAGGCAAGCCCAGACGAAGGTACTTTTTATAGTTCTATATATGACATATGTTAAACAATATTCTACCTGTTTTTGTATTAAAGTAAATTTCATATAATTATATCGTTTTCACATTTTGTTTTTCATATAATTATACAAAAAATTTCGACAGTGCAGATCACTCTACAATGCATTTAATAACCTCGTAAATGAAAATCGAGCAAATCACAATATACACTCTCTAGAGAAAAAGAAAGGAAAAGAGGGCCCATGGGAGTATCCCATAAGTTTAATGATAATTTATTCTTCCACATATATAACAACTCGACACTCGATTCAATCAGAACTCATTCATATTTAATTCATTAATATTAACAAATAAACTTCAATATAATTTTAAAAGCTCAATTCGTAAATAAATAAATTTGAACATTATAATATTTTTTTAAAGACCAATTATAGTATATCTTACTAAAAAAAATTCATGAATCATAATAGCGAATTTGTTTATGATGCTCACTATATATAAAAGCATGTTTATAATTTATGCGTTAGCGAACTCAGATGTATATGAGCTTGCACGCACAAAAAGAGAGAGAATATGTTAAAAGGGATCTCTGAAAAAGACATTGAAAATAAATATCGAGTTATTTGAGAGGTAAAAAGGTGAGATTTTGAAAAGGTAAAGTGAGATCCCAAGTGATGTTCAACTAAAACTAGTATTATTGGAGAATCTAAAAGAAAACTTATTATTGGGATATAAAATTCAGGGTTTGTTAGCATTCCAAAGCAAAGCAAAGGTTTTAAAATAAACAACGTGTTTGGTGTGCTCATTTATTCTATTAATGCTTGGGACCAATTTAATGTTTCAACATAAGTTTTTTTTTTTTTTTCCCTATTCTAGCATTTGTATCTTTTAGTCATCTCACCATTAACATACGTATCATGTATTAACTTTCTCCCACTTAACTAAATCGAGTGGTGTGCTGTTCAAGTTAATGTTTGCTTATTAACACCCATCTCGAGCTCATTTCGAGCTCCATTCGCAAACATGATGACATGTTTGTCCTTACTATATATTTGGTTTGCAAACGGGATTTATAATCCGTTCAAGAATAAGGTTATGCGCAATTAAATCCATGAACACAAAACTATAACCCAACTCTTCTCAAGTACACCAACGAGTTCATGAACAAATTCATCTTGAGAATTCATGATTCATAAACTTTTTCATATTGATAAATAAGATATAATGAACTACTAATTGAGCTCTAAACAAGCTTTATATTAAACATTTTAATCAAGAATTTCATAAATTTTATATAAATAATTTACAAACATTAACAAACTAAACGTTAATATGATGAGACTCATTTATGTTCAAATTTACCCATTATGATAAATTGAACATGAACAAATCATTCGTCAAGCCCATGCCTTCAACCTTTGCAAATCACACCAAGAAAAGATTTTTGGAATGCAATATTAAGCTTTAAAATGATTTTCTTAAGACTTAAAGATGACATCTATGGATCCTTTTGATAACACATTAATCTAATGTATGATATATGAATGATAAATATTAATTAAAAACAAATTCTTTAACTCTAATAGTTTGTCATAAGTATGGCTATGCATTAGGTTGATTACAGTGGGATTCTTTATTAAAAAAAATGAAAAAAAAAAGGTTTGGTAAATTGCTATGTCTTATATTGAATAGGTTATAAATGGGTTAACCTGTGAGGTTAATTTACATGTGTGTGGGTTGGGCAATGGTAATACCTTACTTGATAAGAGAGTTAAGCTCAAAACCTAATGAAAGTAACCTTTCAAGCTAAAATGCAAATATTCCACACATAACTAAGGAATTAATCAAGATAGAAACTAACTCCCATAAAAGTCAACAAATTAGCTTAGTTAAGTTAAAATTAATTTAGTTAATCTTAATCACGTATATCACATCACATAAAATTTAATATTAAAAATTAACTATATATCACGTCACACACATAATTCTAAATAAAAAATAACTTTATTTCACATCCTATACACACACAAAAATAACAACTAACTTATATCACATCCCTCACAAATCCTAGTATAATAACTTTATTTCATAGTATCTACATTTTTTTAGTAAAGAAATATCTTAATTTAAATTTAACTTTAATTTTGTTAAAACGAATCTTTGCAAATAGACCCAGGTTCAATATCTATTTGAGTCGGTATTATAAGGGACAAAAGGTTAGAATTTTTTACGCTCAATGAGATCTATTGTGTTGCAAATTGTACTCCCAAAATAGATGGTGAACTCCATTACAATCATCCAAGCTAGTTGTGGTCATTCCATAATTTTTAACGTGAAAATCACATGAGCTTTTGATTCTGTATGTTCTATATGAGATGATCTCTAACGCAAGAGATGTCGGTCCTCCAACCCATCTCCATTAACAAAATTTATCGATAGCTTTATAATCATTTAATGCAAGTTCTTTCTATGAATTTTCACTCCCTCTCTCATAGGAGGAATGTTTAGACAAAGTGAGGTGAGAAGAGAGAAATTATATGAAAAAAAAAGAGACATGGAGGAAAGAAGTCTTTCTTTCCTGAGAAAAATTATTGTGTACTTCTACAAAGTTAATATGATGATAATTATAATTTGAAAGTTATGTATGATGTGAAATCACATTAGTTACTATATTGGGATGTGTATGAAATATGAAATAGTATATGAGGTAACATGTCAAGTTAAAGTTAGCAAAACAAACACACCCGTCATGTAACTACACTAGTCACATCGGCAGGGACACTTTACCCCAAGCAAACCATAGTTGGATACTCTGATAACACAGAATTAATGGGTGGATACCATGTATTGACCATAAGAAGGCCTCTAGGTTAGTGACACAAGAACCCGAGGGTTCATCATCCAAATGTCAGTAGATAGGTTGCCGAGATTTAGCATATTCATTAGTGGACCAGCAGTACAAGTTAAGGAAAAACATGTTCAAACTTATCAACTCAAATGAGGGTAGCCAAATGATAAAACCTGTTTAAACTCAACGTTTTGAGATTAAATCATATATAAGCAGGTTTAAGGTCTTGACATGTGATCAAACAAAAGTGTGGCATTCATGAAATTTCTCCTTTGTTAGAAACGCAATAAACATATTGATGAAAGTTGCCTACTTCAATAGCAACAAACATTTACTATCACGAGTTAATATGCCAGGAGTAATATCGTGTAAGTAATGATGCTTCAACCCACCAAAATATAAAGCAAGTAGGGAATTATGCATCACGGCAGATACCGATGAAGGAGAAATGAAGATTATGATATCACAAGAGATACAGTCATGGTACAAACCGCCAAAGATCAACTTCTATGTCAACTTCTTTCTTCTTATGAAACTTGTACAGCTGTGGTAAATCAAACCTAAGCTACAAAATCGAAGACATCAAAAATAAAGGCATGATCTCAAAATTCCAAAAACATGTATACTTATTAAGAAATGAGAATAATATTGAATGCTGTAAAAATTTGGAGAGCAAAATTGAATCAAACAGACTGCGGCTGCATCATGATACTATCCACTTTCATAAAATGAAGAAATTAAAACATAACCCTGAAATCTACAGAAATTAGGACTCAAAATTGCTATTTTGATGCACGCACCTTAAATAACCCCTCCACCATAGGTAATAATTAAAGAAAGGCTAACCCAAAACATATCATGGGTGCACACTGACAGCCACGTCCCATTGGCCGAAAGAAGTGGAGGCAGCAGCAACAGAAGAAGTTGCATCAACAGAATTTAACCCATGTTATACCAACTTTGAGATCGAGAATTATCAGAGTTATTGTGATATTCAAAATTCAGGAGCTCACACAAAAAATTCAAACTCTGAAGGCTAAATAAGTTATTCAAGCAGATTTCAAAAAGTGTACCTAAAATCCACCCTTCATCATGAGTAGAAGCTATTCCATATCTCTTATCAAAAAAAGAAAAAGAAAAAAAAAGACGCTGTTCCATATCATTTTCCTCACCATGACACGGTAATCAAAAGGGATACTGAATAGTGCTCAATCAAGTTTGTGGAAAAAAAGTTCCAGAATAATGCTCAATCAAAAGAAAATGGCAGTGTAACGGAGAACATGGTTCTAATCTTTAACCACTGCAAATATTACTGGACATAGCAGTGTTAATGAGAATGCTGAATACCTCGCATAAGACCTCCGCACACTTTGCATTAAAATCCCGAAAGGCTACTCTCTTGACATGCTACATCAGGAAAATAGCAAACAATGACTAGGCATAAGAATTTTCATTAAAAAAAAAACTAGAAACAACAAGATTCATGCATAATAGATTAGCAATATGTGAAAGTTGAACATTACTGTGGATAATCCAAGTCTTGGTTTATTGTGGTACAATAAAAAGTACAGTGGGGTAGCAAAATACCTAAAATACATGCAACAATTACTGCAACTACGTATTAACGATTCCCCTTATAAAGGCATATACTCTTTAACAGAAACAATGACGTGATCATTTACGATTGAGAGGTGATGCATGCATTGACTGAATGCACACTATAGAATACAAACAGATGCAGGCTTTGCAGAAAAGAAAATGGCAATTCAATTTCACTACTTTTGATAATTTTAGCTATTTTAATGTGTAAGGAATTCGCAATAAATTGACATGATTTGAGAGACTTGAGAGGATTCTCTCAATTTTATTTATGATTGTTGCAACTTTACAGTAGCAACAATGCAGCGGTCATAATGGTACAGTAGAAGACTTGTATCGCAAAGGTTATTTATTCAGGTGTTGTCCAAATTATATCACAGTTCGGTTTCTACATTTCGAAATAGCGATGTATCTGTCCTTTGATGAATGAAAAGGGTTTCCCATAAATAATCCTATGGATGCTGTTTATTCTTGAAGAAGATTGATAAGACTAAGCACAAAAAACTTATTATTGCCACCTATTGCCCTTTTCTTTTCAAGGGCATTTTATCTTTTCCCTTCCTGGTGTAGTTGTATTCCCGTTTTGTTGAGTAATCATCCAATCATTGACAATGACAAGTTCGCTTGGCAAACATGATGATAAATCCTTAAAAGAACAATTTAACCATTCTTATCCTCCTTTTATTTTTGCACATCTTATCCTTAGTGACATCAATGGCATAATGTACTACAAATTTTATATGGTTGATCAAGATACTTTGGTGCGGACATCTATGAGGCCTCGTATGATGGGGTTTATTAGAAATGTACCAAAGCAGATTCCGCACTCTCCATCTAGATGGATCGAGCCAAAATAGAGTTAGTATAGTCAATTGAGCCCATTTGATGTTTTTATTTTCATGTTTAGATCAGGTTATGGGTTGAACAACATTATTTTGAAATGCTGGTTAACTATTTTTCTTTGGTTAATTAAACAATCATATGTATGCACTTCCATGGGAGAGGTATACTACGTGAATTTGCATCTATCATGTTTAACACTTAAAAAGGAGGGTGGTGGTTCAAGCTTCTAGCATTATACATCAAGTCATTGTATGGTAGATTCCTCACACAAATTTATCAAAATCATGATACAATGATGGCTCACCTCTCTAGTGCTAGTCTTGTGCAAAGAATATATAGCTTGGGAGGCAACCTGAAAGGATTTGGAAACATGAGTAAAAAATGTCTCTGGAATACTTGTATAGGAGAAAAGCTATTGCCTTAAAAGCCATTGAGAGGAACACCACATCAGAGCCTTTTTTCCGTGTCCCAAATGGTGGATTCATTACAACAGTGTCAACCACTCGACCTAAAAATGCATTATGCACCAGATAAAAGCAATGATAAGTCAATCTACAGTATTACAATACAAAATACTAAACAATATTCTGATCAGTTCTCCCAAAAAGGTTGGTCTTCACTTAGAGTTTGTAAACAACATAAGCCTTCACAAAATTAAGAGAGAGTTCGCTAAAAGAAATTCTCCAGTAAGTCATAATTACTTTTATGAAGGGTTGACTTGTACACCAAAAATTAAAGAAGAGTTTACTCGTATCATGTAAGGTGAAGATGAGGTGCAGGATGAATGCAGGAAATTTAAGAACAATGACTTATATGGAAATTATAAAAAAAGTATTTTCAAATTTTAATTATGTAATAAATTGAGAAAATACTAAATCCCATGGTTTAAATTTAAAATTTAAACTAAACTAGAACGAAGATAGATCAAAATTTGCTTGAGCTAGATTAGGGCAATCAATTTATTTTCAGTAAATTAAATCTAGAGCTTTAGAAATAAATTTTGTTCTCTTGAGATTTAATTCCCACAACAATCTATCTGAAATTAATATTTTAGATCTCTCAATTTGAATAAACATAAAATCCCAATAATTTGATAATTCTTATTGAAACTAGTTAACCAACTATAAACTAAAATTAAGAAGATATATACCTCGAATCAATGAACTTTGCTGTAGGAAGAAACATTAAACTTGGGTAGTCTAACAAACAAAGATTCTTACTAACGTCATCAAATATTATGAATTTAAAACTCTTTTCTGTTCATGTCCAGCAAAACATCAGCGCTAAGTTCTGCTTCATGTGAGCCAAAAATAACTAGAAATCATGAACAATAAGCAGCAACGATCAATTCAAATTCAATTGACAGTAGACAATGAAGGAAAGGTGAGAAAGGTGAAGTCGAAAGGAGGGAAAGTGACGGCTAGGTTTCAAGAGGGCCTTTCTATTGACGGGTCAAATCAGACCTGGCGCTAAGATAAATTTTGATGGATAGGTGCAGATTATTTTAGTCAAGATGGAACCACTTATTGAAATTTATGAAGTGTAAATTTAGTCAAGATAGAAGCATTTGTATTGAGAAGATGACAAATGATGATCAAGTTATCAGGAAGTGCGGGTGGTTTAGATATCTTAGATCAATTATTAACAGAATCAAAATAGGATGGATAAAGTAGAGAAATGCATCTGATGTATTATGTGAAAGAAAAATTTTACTCAAAATTAAAGATAATTTTATAAAATAGTTGTAAAACTAACGATATTATATGATACTAAATGTTGTCCTATAAAGCTAAAACACACAAATAAAATAAGTCACAGAAATAAGGATGTTAAGATCGATGAGTGGATATATGTGAAATGATAAGATAAAAAATAAGTATATCTACGAGAAGATTGGAATAACCTCAACTGAGGATAAACCCAGAGAGAGTTGATTTAGATGATTTAGACATATAAATCATGGGCTAATATAAACTCCAGTATAAAAAGTTGAATTATTAGATCTTACCCATGTAAAAAGACGAAGAAAAAGACTAAAAACAATATGATAAGAGACTCTAAAGAATGATCTTACATATTTTGAGCTAAATGAGAATTTGTTATTTGATAGAGTGTAATAGAAACAAAGGATTCATGTAGCTAACTCCACTTAGTGGGATAAAAGCTTGGTTGTTGTTATATGTAGATTATTTTTTTTTACTTTATTATTTAAAGATTTTGCTAGGGTGCACTTAATTAATTCTTTTAAATTATTTATTGGGAGAAATACATGATACTAAAATCTTATTATATTACATATTTCACAACAAATTCTCTATCCACAATAATCTCGTAAATCACAAATTCTCTATCCACAATAATCTCGTAAATCACAAAAATCACTCAATCACTTGTCGGAAAAATTTGACCGTGATTGAGTTGGACAAGGTTTGATTTACAAATTAATGCTTTTCACTCAAGCAAAACAATCGTTGGAATAGGTTAGGGTCGATTGAGATGTTGGAAGAACTTAAACATGACTAAAGAAGAAAGTACTTCCTTTACACTAAGAAAGCATGGATACTTTTGTACATCGCAACATATCATGTACTATTCTCTCGTGTCTTGTGTCATGTCCGTAAGTAAATGAATGGCATTCATGCTAGCTTTGTGAGATAACCATATTTATGTATGTAAAGTAGAATAGAAATAAAACTAAAAAAAGGATGAAAGACGAAAATAAGAAATATGTTCTAAAAGAATTGCCTGTGGTAGACTGGTAGCCAAGCAAACATGCTTATAATTCGAATATTTAATTACCTAAATCTATCTTGAATAACAATCCAAAAGAAGAAATATAATTTGTTGCACACATAGGTAGATGCATCCAACACGAACATATCTATGTATGTGTTTATATATAAAGAAAGAAAGGAAAAGAGACAAAACCTACACAAAAATCATCATAATGCTGATGATTTGCAGGGAATAATATGTTGGAATAACATATGAAATATAATTATCCAAATGGCTTACCACTCCATGACAAGCTTTTGATGTTGCATTGCATGAGATCTATATCCAACTACATTCACCAAAACGTCACTTGTCAGCTTTAGGCATTTATATATATTCTTCTGGAGATACATATCCCAAAGTTATATACAGGTAGATACCTACATTTACCCTCCTATAACTTGATGACATATGATTAACGAGAAACATGATAAGTAGAGATTATTCAAAATTATGACAGTATGCAAGCACCGCAGATAATCCCCTTAATTAAAAATCCTTAAAAAGGAAAGGGTAAAGTAATGCTAGCATATGTGCTCGCACATAAATGCAGAAAATTGAATTAAAAAAATCTTAAAAAGATGCTATCATAGGTAAAGTAATCAAACCCAAAAATGTTATGCATAGTTTAGTACCTCCAAATTTTCTGCATTTGTGGAAGCAGTTTGAAGAGCTTGTGCATCAAGATCGATACCAATAATATATCTGCCCATGATAGAACAACAAATCAAATAAACTTGACAACCTTATTTTAAAAAGAGCAGTAGAATGAACTGCATAGTTCATCCTTTAACACAAACAGAATGTTTTGTCAATGAATAGAAAAACTGACAAACAGAATGTTTTGTTGATGAATAGAAAAACTGACCCAGTAATTGCTAACACTGTTTCAACAAATGAAGGTTTTTTTTTTTTTCCAAAATGATAGAAACTACTCACTCTGCACCCAAAAGTGCACTCGCAATACCTAATGTTCCACAACCACAACCAAAGTCAGCTACTACCTTGCCATCCACATCCCCAAACGTATCTTCAGCCTGACACAATGGATCAACATGTTTATGCAGCAATTGATTCCTATTTCTTTTTCTATAACTATTTGGCGTGGCTTCAACAAAGAAATGGAATTCAGCTCATTAGTAGCAGCATCAAATACATACCGTATAAAGCAATCTTGAAGCGATGTGTGGCCCTGTAGGATATTGCTCGAGGTCAACCTGCGCCACCGCATAGCGGAAATGAGACAAAAACCAAAGAATTGGATTCCCAGAAGAAATAAAGCCATAGCAAATGCGGACAGATGGAATCGTTAGAAAGAAAAAAACATCACGCAGAGATAAATGCAAACTGGGAAAAACTACAATCGATGAGACTTCTGCATCACCTTTGGGTTGGAGAACTGTTGAATGCTACCAAGAAGACCTTCTAGTTGTTTAAGCTTCATCTTCTCGTAAGAGCTAAAACCCTAGAGAGGTTCTCTGCTCGAATATCCTTTGTGCCATCGAGTTCACTTAAATAATTAAATCCCTGAAGTAATCTCGTGGATCAAATTGCTATATAATTTTTTTATTATTTAATTATATTGCTATATTTACATGCATATAATTATAATTACACCCATGCAATTATATATCTGTGTGATGTAAAAAATATTTCAAAATAAAATTAAATAAAATAATAATTTTTACATAAAAATTCAAATATTCACAAGAAAAATCACGATACCGTCTAGATAATATAAATTCACTAATCAAATCCCTTCTCTTATAAAATTTGAGTCTCTAAATAGAGACTGAATAAAAGAACGAATACAAAAGAGAATAAGAGAAAGTTTCTCCTCTCCCTTATTTATAGCTTAGAGATGAGAAAATATAATGAGTATAATTTTGTCACGTTTGGCACCTATTTCTGCAAATGACGATTAGCTAATGGACCACCATGCTGTCTTAAATATTTATATTTATCTTACATTATATAAAAAATAAAGTATTAAAAATTAATTTTATCTCACTTTTCATACAAATTTTAATTTAAAATTAATTTTATGTCATACCTTATATATATTTTAATAAAAAAATTTAAATTTATTTACATTTAATATAATTCTTTAATAATAAATTTATTTTAATTCACATTAATATATTAAAATAATTTTTTTCTTTTAATAGAATTTATATATTAATTAAATTTTTAAAATGATATTTCAATTAAATAAGATATAAAAATAAAGCAAAATAAAAAATTAATAAATACTTATGGAAAAAATTTTAAAAAATATAAGCATATGAGTATGAGTAAATTGAACCTTTCATTAATTGGGAAAAAAAATTTAGGTTTAAAATTTGAATTATCTATTTCGAAAAGAGTTTAAAGTTTGGAACTTAAATTGTTCAATATTTAATTATAGAATATTAAATATGAGTTCATAAAAAAAGTAATTTCATGTAGACTTATTAAATAGATTCATAATTTTATGCAGATACAAAAAAATAAAAATATATTATTTTAATTTCTCATCATAAATGTTTTTTAGGTCGGCCATTTTTGATTAATTCGGTTAAGTTTATTCGTAAGTTATTATTTTAAAAAAATTAAAATATAAAAATTATTATAGATTTAAATATAAAAAAATAAGTTAAAGGTAGAATAGTAATTAAAATATTTAAATATATATTTTTATTTTTTTTAAGAATATTAATTTAATGATAAAATTTAATGAAATATATTAAAAAGGCCTACTATGTAAAATGTTTTATATAACAGGGACCTGAATGATTTACTTGTGAAATCTGGATTATAGCGAATGAAATTAAAAAATACACATGGCTCGCCATGATTGGACCCGAGCAATACACGCCGAACCCCAAAAGGGCCGTTTAGATATAGGGTAGGATAAGCTAATCCGGGTTAGCTTAATCCCATTAATAACTTACCCCAGCTAGGATAAGTTATTAATTGTAATATGATATTTGGATGCTAACCCGGGTTAATCTAGGATATCTTTGAATTTAGTTTGACAAATAAATAAGTTAACTCAGGATAGTAAATAAAAAAAGATGAAATAGAAAGAAGACAGTTACTGATCCATTCAACACAAAAAAAATACAATCTTTATCATAAACAATAAAAAAATATAAAGTTGCAGATATTCGTCAAGATCAACATCCTCATACAGCTGAGCACCATGATCATCATCGATTCACTACCCCTATAATAAATAAAGTATAATTAAATATGACACAATGAATAGTAGTAGTTTGTCAATCACTTTAAAATTTCAGTACAAATTAACCTGGCCCATTCATATTTGTTTAATAATTGCCGTTCGGATAATTGCTCCCCGTCGTTGTTGAGTTGCAGGTATATGAGTTGTTTGGTCTTCATCTTCAGCCTCTTCCTCCAAACTCTCCTCTTGCTCTATGTCAGCCTCTCGCATGTTGAAATAAGTATCATGACCATGATATCTATCAATATAATTATGCAAAATACAACATGCAAGTACAATTTTCGCTTGTATATTAAAGAAAAACGGTTTCATATCAGTTAATACTTTAAACCCTTTTTTTAATATACCAAATGTGCATTCAACAATATTTCTCAGTTGAGCGTGCCTATGATTGTACAACTCTTGAGGAGACTCATATCTTCGTTGTGAATGATTATGAAAATTACTCAAATAATATCGTACACAAAGTACTGGTGCCAGAAGCTTGTCATTATTAGCATATCCAGAATCAACCAAGTACATCTTTCCTGATTTATTCACAACACAAGAAAAAATCACTATAAATATAAAAAATTGAATATATAATATTACTGAATTTACCTTGTAGTACTAAAAAACTACCTTGCTTGGTTGCCCATTTAAGAACACGCATGTCAGCAGCAGATCTTTTCCATCCAGTTACAACATATACAAATTGTCGATCAAAAGAGACAGCAGTCATAACATTCTGAGATATGAAATCTTTTCTATTCCTATATCGATTTTGCTTATGAACAGGAACTATGGCAGGAACATGTATCCCGTCAATAGCACCTAGGATATATTTGAAGTATGGATAAAAATGTGAGTTATTTCGGATGTGTGGATGACATGGAGTGGTCGAATCTTGGAAGTACAACAAAATCATCTTTCAAAGTGAGGACTTCTTCTAGGACTTGCCTAAAATTATAACTAACTGTTTCTAGTGAGTGTTGAAAAAATTCACAGACATTGTCGTAGCTATCAGCTTGCGCAATAACTTGCAAAAATACTGCTAACTGCTCCGCTGCTGGCATGAATCGAGTATCTCTTAGGACACCATGGTCCGCTAGCAAGTCCCTTAAGCCAATAAATGTTTGTGTAGGCATACAAAAATAGTTGTATGCTCACACATCATGCTCATTTAAGATCTCATGGATGTACAAATTACCGGGGTATTATCTATCATATATAACTCGAGAAACTTGTACATTAAATTGATCTAACTCAGCAAACTCAGAAACAAATTCTAGTAATGCTGCCTGTTCATCTAAGTATGTAATGAGGTTGACCACCTCATTCCCATAAAATTGGCTAATATCCATCTATAGCATATTATAACAAATAATCAACTATCAAATTGAGAATAGAAATACATCTTATTACTTTAATAATAAAACAAAATGAGACAATATTACAAATCTTATTAAGACAGAAAAAACAAACCCAAAACAACTGTCTTTGAAAAAATTAGAGATGAAACAAAAAAAATGCTCAATTTTACGCTAAAAAGTGGGGGGAGGATCAAATGACTGGTTTGCTCGATCGATAAATATTGGCATTCGACCAAATTGAGTATGTCGGGCAACAGTAACACCAACCCAAGTTTCTAAGTGACTCCCATCCAGCATTATAAACACTGTGATATTGTTAGGAGTTTCATTTAATGCATGTATCATTGCACAAAGTGCGATGTCCTTTAAATTTTGCATAGATGCTAACCTCTTCATTGCGTCTTTCATAGTGTATTGAGCGTTACATTGCATGTAATGCAATATTTATTTTGTTTCTTGGCTTAGAAAGTAGGCACTCTGCATCGTCTTTGGTAAAACTTTTTTTTTGTCGCCTACGCTCTTTGCCTGTTTCAACCGAACACTTAACTCCATTCCCTGAGGAAGGGTCACATGTTACATCATTATCCTCAATAAAAATGTAGTTCTCAGCAAAACTAGATCATTCCTTAAAAACGTATCTAGCATCGAAAGCAGGTTCAGTAAATTTCATCGCGTTTACTTGAACATTTGCATCCATCTCTCGAGACTCAGCAGTTGACATGTAATTGACAGAAGACCTTGCATGGTTGCTCAATGCATACGTGTTTGTAATCAGGTCCTCAACTGCTTCGTAATGCTTAAAGGGCTTTCTTCTTAACAATTCATATTCTGGATGAACCTATATAAATTAAGACCATAAATTGCAGAAATAATTAGTGCTGTCACCCAAATTTAATAAATAGTACTACATCATACTTGAAGAATTTCTTCACACAAATCATTGGTTGCATCTGGTGTATTTTTAATTGGATCCCATCCTCACCCACTCTGCCCAGCAAGTTTATGATACTTCTTGTATTCTTTTTTCAATATTTTCTAAGCATCTTTTAGTTATTGAGCCATTTTTTTAGTACCCACTTGGCTATTATAAGCCTTAGTAATCTCAGTCCAAGCTAAAGACGTAGGATTCCCGTTAACCACATCTTCATTATTATGTTTCTTAGTGATAAGTAAAATTAGACTATCTTTTTTTCATTAGAGAAATTTGTATCCCTACTTTTTCTACTCACTCTTAGGTTTGAGGGACCGATTTATGTCTCATCTTCAGCTTCTATCATTTTATCATCTACAGACATAGTTCTCGATATTTTCTTAATTGATAGCTTATCCTGGCCCATGCGTCGAAAATCGGAGATCATATTGCCTAATAAAAATTAATAACTTAAGTTTAACGGAATTTTAATTTATCAAAGGGTTCGTTGCTTTACAAGAAGCAGGTGATAACATAACATATAAACTTTTCAAAATGAATTGTCATGTGATAGAAAAACTGCTAAATCATATGAACTTTACTTACATTGGCGAGCTACTACAAATTATTTTGCACAATTGAGCGGCCTCACGCATAAATTTGAGCTTTTAGGTTAATTGAAGTCAACTAATGCATTACAATAGATCACAAATTCTTCCACTTTTGTGTCAAGTTTAAACAGCACATCTTGTAATCCTACACAAACTCTAAGATAAAAAATCACTTTTATTTCAAGTCATCATTAAAAAAATAAATTTTATTTCAATATCCCCACTCATCAAATCATCTGCAGCTCCTTACTGATGCATAGCAATTAAACAAGCACACTACTCGAGATACACATATATGTATGTATAATAAGCCCATTGATGCATCAAATTATACAGAAATTAATTCATCCTACACTTATTTCAAAAAATAAGTAGTACAAACAAGAAGATTAAATATAAAAGTTAGATTAGGATCATGTACATAAAACCCAAAACTGGGCACCAATCATTGCTATGTTGTATACATAGGAGTAGGACTGCATGCATGAATCCCATACCGAAATATCAACAGCCTCTTGACTTAATCTTAAAGAAAATCAACAATGAAAAATATGAAACAAGGACGAAACCTTGAAGATAATGACATTATATGCAAGCTTCTGGAAAGATGAGTAAAAAATATTTTTTTTTCATTGCAAATAATAAAACTTTGAAACATCAAGCAATTTACATAGACATTTATGATAGAAATTTACTGAAAATGTTATTCAAAAACATACCCTTTGAAAAAAAAAATTATTAAAACTAATCCGGCTAAATCTGAGCAATTATTAAAACTAATCTGGCAAAAAATTGTGAAAAACCCATCATTGCCCATATTTCAGAAGTGGCATCAAGGGCAAGCGTAACATCTGAGCAAACAAGTATGGTATCTATTCATATGCAAACTACAACTTAACTGTAGCAGAACATAAGTATTAAATCGGACTTGGAAAAAAGTAGACTTACTAGAAAGTCGCTACAGCAAAGCAATTAGGATAGAATGTTAAAACTTGAAGGCACAGATAAGATGGGCCTTCAAATTCAGCAATAAATAGAGAACCAAGCACACAATAGTCCAAAAAATAGTAAAATATAATGACATAACAGCAATATTGTATAAATTATTGAGTAATATGACAATGAATTCTGTAACATGAGTTACATAAAACAAAGTCCACCTAATCAGCATAGTAACATAGCTATGTCTCATAGCAAGAATATCAGCAAAATGATAATCATCATAGGGCAATATGATAATGACAATGATAACATGAGTAACATGACAGAAAGCCAAGTCATCACAATGTACAAGCAGCTCTTAGCCCTCAGAAAAAATAGTGAAAAATTCCAAATCAACTAGGAATGATACAGATGAACAGCACAGAACCAAGAAAAACAGAGGGAATCACGATGCACAATTAGGCCTCAGCCACAAGAAAAAAAATTTGGAGAAGTGCACAGCCACTGCAGTATGTATGAAATGAAAAAAAAAATATGATTGAGAGAATGGGCAGTAGCAATTCCAGGCAGAACCAAGACAAAACACCACAGAATCGCAAAACCAAGTAGGAAACAATGAAAAAAATTTCAGTACAAATAGGAATGATGAAGATAAACAGCACAGAACCAAGAAAAATAAAGGGGATATAATGAAAAAAAAGGGTTGAGATAATGGGCAGCAGATATTCCAGGCAGAACAAAGAGGAAACACCACAGAATCACAAACCTCAAAAAAAATAGTGGAAAAATCGCAAATCAATTAGGAATGATGAAGATGAACAACACCAAACCAAGAAAAATAGAGGGATCCACCGCATCAAACCTAGGGGCTGGCAGATCTGTAATTAGGGCTAGCAGATTTGCGATTAGGGCTAGCAGATTTGCGATTAGGGCTAGCAGATTTGCGATTAGGGCAGGCAGATCTGCGATTAGGGCAGGCAGAGAGTAGGAAAAATGCGTTTACCTGAACAGATTACATATAAAACCAAGAGCACTCACCGTCACCAACCTAGAAGGCCGCCGCTGCCGGAGAGGCACTGCGCCGGCATGCATTTCAGAGCAGAAATTCCCCTCTATCGCCGCGCCTAGAGCGGCGCCATCATCCGGCAGCTAGCTAGCGCGAAAAACCCAACCGCTCGTGCAGGCTTCGCGCGCGAGAGGGAGCGCAGATCCGCCATCTCCGCTCTTACCCCAGTATTGCGGCTGGGGTAGCTAAACCCAGGGGTAGGCGGGGTAAGGGAAGCCCGCTGGGTTTATTAACCCAGGAGTAAAATCACGCGTTATTACGCATTTGGTGGGTTAGCTGAGTTAACTCACCTATCCAAACTGCCTCAAAATTTCTCGCTCTAAAATCCGTGCCACGATGAATTCCACATCGTGGACCCCTTCGGCCACCTCTTTGCAAGAAATTTTTGCATGCATCGGTGTACGGTGCACAAGCCTAATTAACACACAATACATGAATAGAAGTGGTCATACAGCAGTGCTGATGTGTCGTGCGCTAATTTGGCTTGTGCACCGTGCACAAAAATTTCTCCCTCTTTGCTTCTTCTCTGGCACCAGAAATCCGACCTTTCCACGGACTACGCCTCTCATCGCTATCGCATTCCTCCGATGGAGAAGCGTAATTAGCTCCTTCACCATGCAATTCGGTTAGTGGATGAAACCCTAGCAGTCTCTCTTTGGATGCCTAGAGTTCCCAAATGGATGCCGCCGGCGCATCCGCTCTCCCCTGCCGGAGCTCCTTCACTGCTCCCGTGCCCCGGCATCCGCGGATTGCATGCCGACAGAGTGCCCACATTGCCAACTTCCAAGGATCTCTGAATCCCGGAGCGGCGGCTTCGTCGTCCGATTTAGTTGAGGCTGGGACTGCCTCCGTGTCGCCGATTTACGTGCCAACTCCCAGGAACATAGAGCTTCGAACTCCTCACAGCGGGTGGTCCTCCGTCTTCTGCACGGTCTTATTGACGTTAGGGTTCATTTTGATGGTGTCTATTTGGTTGATTTTTGCAGGTATCACTTTGACGGGACGGCGAGGGTGTTTTTCGAGGGTTGGTACTTCAAGGTGTCGATCCCTGAGTCTCGGCAGAGCTTCTGCTTTATGTATTCCGTAGAGAATCCTGCTTTTCCTAATGGAATGGGAACGCTGGAGCGAGCGATGTATGGTCATCGCTTTACTGGGGTTGGAGCTCAGATTCTTGGTGCTGATGATAAATACATTTGCCAGTTTACCCAGCAGTCAAAAAATTTTTGGGGAAGTCAGTCTGCTGATATCCTTCTTTTGTTGTGCATGAATTTCTTTTTTTTAATGTGAAAATAAATGTTCTGGCAATGCATAATATGTTCAAAATGCATTACATGTTCTAGATATAGATAGTATGAGGAGGTGTATTTAATAAAACCTTTGTATCTTTGCTCTAATCCCTTAAAGATCGACAACATACTAGTTGTGGTCAGTTTCATGGATTTCTCTGTTAAAACATCTCATTTTTTTGAATTTGGGCACCTATATGTAGCATACTAGCATGGCTTCATAATTAATTTTGGAGAAATCCATCATAAAATCTCAGGTTTTATGGTGGCTATGCTAAATTAAACTATAAAACATAACATAGACTTAGTTGGTTCCAACCCCTTAAAAGATTAATATTCTGTTTTTTCGATTGATTAGATTGGTGGGATTATCCCATTTGGATCCCATTAATTTTATTTTTTAGCTAACATGTCATCGGTTAGAGTATTAGGGCACATATAACAGAGTTCTAGTTGATATTATGAATAGCATTAGCCATCAAACCAACTAACTGGGTGCATCGATCCTTTTTCTAGTCTGGGTAGCTAAAAAATGTTGTAGTTTCTTAGGTAGGGTAGAGTATTGTGGTATCTTCTCTCATCCGTTCTTCAGTTCTATTCCTTCTTTTCTATTTTGGTGTATTTTTCTTTCTTATTAAAGTCCTCAGCCCTTTTCAGTTGTACATGAACTTCGTATTGCCATCAAGAGCCAGAAAGGCTAGTTTTATAATACCATTCCATTGCTAAATTGCTTGCACAGGAGATAGCTTAAACAGAAAGTTATGAAGCACGGATACGACACGGAGACACGACATGACACGGCGACACGGCGATTTTCTAAAATATAGGACACGGACACGGCATGACACGCCAAATATAATTATAAATTTAAAAATTTATGCTTAAATATATATATAATATAATACAAACTTAAATTTTTAAGTATAAACAACTTGTAAGTAGTACTGAAGTCTCATAAAATCAAGATGAGAACTTGAACAAATACCGTCACATTAAAAATATTTGAGATATAAATTTTGGGTTCACTTTGAATAAGAGAAAATATAATTTTGCTTATTAGGACAATCACAGTGAGCACAGCAATAAGAGAAAGTAAGAGCTCTCGGTGTTGATGAAAAAAAAATAAAGGTGAAGCTGGAGTCCTAAATTTTTTGCGATTGGTTCATTTTTGTAAGGCTTAAGGGCAACAAAAGAGGAATAAATTTTATTTAACTTAGTTAACTTAAAATTTTGACTTATATTAGGTGAAATTTTACAATAATAAGAGATAGATTTTTAGTATTATTAAATAAAATTTTAACGATAATAAAAAAATAAGATAAATATATCCATAAATGTTATTAAAAATATATAATATTAATAAATAAATTTAACATTAATATTAAATATATTTAATTCTATCTTATGTATCCTAGAAGTGTCCTCTATTTCAGAAGTGTCCTAACGTGTCCCAAAGTGTCCTCGCATGTCCAGGAAGTGTCCTTAAAGTTTTTTAATATTATTTTATTAGGACACGCCACGTGGCGTGTCCGATACAGTGTCCCCACATGTCCTCGCGTGTCCTCGAGTGTTCGTGTGTCCGACACGGACACGGTGTGGTTCTTGAAGTGTCCATGCTTATTCAGAAACCTTCATTTTTCCCTTATGATGGGAAGTTGTTATAGTTGGTGTACTTATATGCCAAAGATTAGATTATTATTACTAAAAAAACTAATGTTACTAAAATCCTAGAGGAATGTCACCACTAAATAATTATCAAATTCATCAATTGAATGGCATGTATATTTTGGAGTTTGAAAATATTTGATGTTTAGCTTGAATAAAGCCTACCTTCTATATTAAGCAATTGTCTCACTTAAAAAGAGACTTTGTAGGAGCTAACTTTGTATATTGCATGGTACTTTATTACATTGTATATGCACACCCATCTTTAAAAATCTGCCAACATTTATTGACAAAGCAAATTAAATGGTTTGGGACACTTGCCATATGGCTGAGAGTTTATTGACAATGAGTTTTACTTTTCTTTTCCTTTTAATTTCTTTGGTTTTAGTGAGCAACAGAAGGTCTTTGAGTTGTATTTTTATGCTGTGTGGGCATCAATTTCATTGAAATTCATTTAAAGATTATGCATAATAATTTTTGTATTCATATGTTTGATTTGCTTTTGATTCATGGCATCTTTCCTCAATTAATTCTAGTGTTTGTTTGTCTATTGAATTTGTTTATTGGTTATTATCTGATGTGATTAGGTAGGCATGAACTCATGCTTGGGAATACATTCATAGCAGGAAACAGTTCTGTCCCTCCAAATGAAGAACTTCACCCTCAGGTTTTGGTCTCTCCCGGTGTTTCCCTTTTAACATACACATAGTTCGCTTACATCTCAGGCACTTCACTGGTATGTTTCAAGTATTGTTGCAAATATCCTTCTTTAATATACATCCTTCATCTTGGCTTTCTGTTTTTAAATTTTACTTTGTCCTGTAAGATTTATGGCTTCATCATCACATCGTACAAAATGCTAGCTCAAGTGTCCAGTTATATTTGGTAACTTTTTCTACGTAGAAAGTGTTGAACTCTGACATGCTTAATGGCACAAATAAATACAACTAATATCTTTGATGAATTTTTATGTAAACCCATTCTTTGAAGAGATAACGTCAGCTGTCTTTGTTTATCTTAATCCGACTGAAACATCACGCCTATATTAACCAACTGTTTTTAGAGTAAAATTCTCAAACTTTCTGCAGCATTGTTTTCTTCTAAAAGTTTTCCCTTGGTATTTTTCCTTAAGATTCTCTTTATTACAAAAAAAATATCTTTATTAGCTTTTACATATCTTTATTCTTTGTTACTGACCCTCAAATTGATTCCCAATTAATGCGGGCTGAAAAATAAATGATATGTGAACTTAAAATTGAAATTATATTGAATCCTTTTTTTTTTGATAATCCGAAATTATATTGAATCATTGATAAATAAGAAATTAGCAAATTAGATTAGAGATATCGGTTGAACTCAATTACATTAGATTCATGGCTCAGAAATCAAACTGGGTTTTCTCGAATTTAGATCTACAGTACTTTGATTCTCAGGTAAATTTCAAGTCTTTTAATTACAGCTAGTTGATTAATCCATGTGAATGGTAAAACCTATTAGAATCAATTTATTAGTAATTTATTGGTTTGGGAACCAACCGTGTCTTTGAATATAAGATTTAACACTGAGTTGTGCGACTCAACTCAGTCAAGTAAATCATGTTGGATTCACTGTTTTTCTGTTCAGTTGTTCAATCACGATGTCACGCGTACACTGGTGTGGCATGAAAGCGCAAAGACAATATCGAGCGTGGATTAGGGCTGATGATGTACTTGAGGAGATTTGGAATTATCCTCCACAGAGTTTGTAGATTCATCTCACTTCTTATGAGAATCACCTTGCAGTTATAGATAAGGAATTCAATTGAAGCTGCATATTCATCAATGAACCCATAGATAGAAAATAGTGAAGAAAGAGAGGGAGAAAAGAGGACGAAAGTAAGGAAATTGTTATGGTTATTTAAGTAATATGGAGATTCGCAACACCTCATCTAGACCTTATACGTGGAGCCGTGATATGGTGCAACTTGATGGCAAGAGTTTGGAGAGAGACGCAGTGGTGGGGACCCAGATCAGCATCAAATTGGATGGCCAGGATGACGTCATGTGCTGAATCAAAATTCAAATTCAAATTAATTAGAGCTATTAGAGATTTCCATATTAGCTTTATGTAAATTTGATTTGATTTGATTCAGAGCATATCTGGAAAGAATTGAAGACTCACCCCATTTGGAGCTGATTTTATTTTATTGTAATAGAATTAGTTCCATATTTGATTTGATTTATTTGGTATTTTATTTTCTGCATTTAATATTGTATTTTTCTACATGGGATCTCTCTATATAAAGAGGTCGCCTTGCATTGTAAAAAAGAGTATTGTGATGAATGAAATTATGTTTGAGTTTTCTCAGAGCCTAGATCCGGGTTAAGGGTCGATATTCCGGTGAAGGAAAGGGTATGGTTAGCCTTTGGTGAGAATCCTCAAAGTAGCCTAGTTATCCACTTTAAAAAAAAAAAAAAAGAAATCTTTTCCTTTCTTTAGCTCAACCAAACTCCAGGTCCCTGGCCGTAATTTCCCAACCTGCTTTCCCTTTCTCCTTTTTCTGTCTGCTCGGACCGAACCCGTGCGTCCGCGTCCGCGCCCGCTTCCAGCTCCCGGCGGCTTGCCGGTCGCCGACGAACGCAGGTGATGTCGCCGTCGGTTCTCCGGACGCTCTGTTCTACCGCCGGCGGCACTCTCTGACCAACCGTGCCCTAGCCACGAGCGCCCGAGCC